>PVKN010022997.1:0-14962 GCA_004027915.1 Capromys pilorides | reverse complement strand
CATTTCTAGTTGGTTTAGGTGCTGCATGAGAGTATTTATTTGTTCCCATTCTGTTTTCTTAATGTGTGAGTTCAAAGCTATAAATTTCCCTCTAAGAACTGCTTTCATTGCATCCCGTTAATTCCGATAGGTTGTGCTTGAATTTTCATTAAATTCTAGATATTGTTTAATTTCATCTGTAACCCACTGGTTGCTTAGAAGAATGTTGTTTAATTTCCATGTATTTCTGGAGTTCTTATGGTTTCTTTGGCCATTTATTTGCAATTTCATTGCACTGTGGTCAGGTAATATACATGGGTTAATTTCTGCTTTCTTGCATATACTGAAGCATGACCTGTGGACTAATATGTGGTCTTTTTAGAAAATGTCCCATGTGCAGCTGAAAAAATTGCATATTCTGAAGAGGTTGGGTGGAACACTCTGTGTATGTCCACTAAGTCCAGTTGTTCCAAATTCTGTTTCAGATCTGCTACTTCTTTGCTAATTGTTTGTCTGCTTGACCTAACCTTTTCAGATGGGGGGAGGGTATTAAGGTCTCCTATTAAGATTGTAGTATTGGATATCAGATTTTTCATGTCCATTAAGGTTTGTCTTATATTACTTGCTGCTCCTGTGTTGGGTGCATACAGATTTATGAGTGTTGCCTCTTCATCGTGAGTGTTTCCCTTGACCAGTATGTAGTGGCCTTCTTTGTTACGTTTGATCAATCTTGGTTTGAAGTTTAGACTGTCTGCAAACAGGATTGGTATCCCTGCTTTTTTTTTGAGGTGCAGGAGCATGTAGTATTATTTCCCATCCTTTCACTTTTAGCCTATGAGTTTCTTTATGAGTTAAGTGTGTTTCTTTTATACAGCATATTGTTGAGTTTTATTTCCTTATCCATTCTGCTAGTCTACTTCTTTTAATTGGAGAATTGAGTTCATTTACACTGATAGTTATAATTGAAATGTATTGTCTTATTATTGACATGACTTTTATTTACTACTGTTTACCACTTTTTCTCCTGTGTTTAATTGGTTGTCCTGTTTGGTGGGATCTTTCTGTTCGTATTTGATGAGTTCAAGTTGTTTTGGTCTCTCTCTAAAATATTTGTTAGTATACTGTGTAGTGTTGGCTTTGACATCATGAAATTCTTTAGTTGTTCCTTGTTGTGGAAGTATTTCACTTCTCTCTCATACTCGAAAGAGAGTTTTGCTGGGCATAGCAGTCTGGGCTGAAATTTGTTTTCATGGAGGACTTGAAGCACTCTGCTCCATGCTCTTCTTGATTTCATGGTTTGTGAAGAGAAATCTGCTATTATTCTGATGAGTTTTCCTTTAAATGTGATCTGTTTCTTTTCTCTAGCAGCTTTTAATATTTTATTCTTCTGCTGGATTTCTGGGATCTTGATTATTATATGTCTTAATGTGTTTTTAGTCTGGTTGATGTTATTTGGCGTTCTGTATGCTTCAGTTACCTGAATATCCGATTGTTTTCTCATATTTGGGAAGTTTTCTGCTTTTTCTTCTGCCCATATTCTTTTTATATCATTTGTATTGACTCCTTCTTTCTCATTAATTTCTATTAATCTCACGTTGTTCATTCTCGCATCATCTTGCAGGTATTGAATCATTTTTTTCTGCCTCCTGGTTGTTTTTAAGAGATCCTTTCTAAGATTTTATTTTCTTGTATATCTCTTTGATACTGTTTTAGGAGATCGATTTCTTTCTTATATTGCTCAGTCATGGAATCCATCATTTTTCTATTTTCCTCTAGTTTTTATCAATGTCTTCTTTAACGTTACTTAAGTCTTTCATTATAGTTATCCTTTCTTTTTCTATTTCAGAGGTTATTTTTGTTGTCATTTCCTCTCTACCTTTCTGTAGTTGTTCTACTTTAGTCACTATTAATTTAGAAATGACTTTTTCAAGTTCAGACATTATTTCTGGTCTCATTCCCTCTATGCTTTTCTGTAGCTGTTTTTTAACTTCAGTCTCTAGTACTTCAAATATTTCTTTTTTAACTTCAGAGCTTACCTCCAATCAGAGTTCCTCTATACGTTTCTGAATTTATTTGTTTACTTCAGATGCTACAAATTCAGAAATTTTGGCTGCATGATTCCCAATTTCTTGTATGGCAGTGACAACTGTATTTGTTTCATGTGGGCTTGGGACCTGAGATTGCATTTTGCTCCTTGTTTGTATCTTTCTAAGTAGCTGTGATCTTTGGTGTAAGACTGCGTGCCCACAGGTTGTTTCTTCAGTCCAGGCTTGTGGATCATCTGAGCTGCTTTTAGGCTGGGGAACGGGGTCTCACTCACCTGACAGATCTGGCACTGGTTGATAGGCTGCACTGGCGGCGGGCCAGAGGAGGTCTCATGTGATGGGCCTGGCAATGGCTGGCAGGTCTAGGGTGCTGTCTGATGGTGGTAGGCTGTGCTGGTGGTGGGCCAGAGGTCTCAACTGGTGAGCCTCATGCTGGCTGGTGGGCCTGGCCCTGGGTGATGATGGTAGCCTGCGCTGGCGGTGGACTGGAAGTTTCACCTGGTGGGCCTGGTGCTTGTGGGCCTGGTGCTGTCTGATGACAGTAGGCTGCGCTGGTGATAGGCCTGAAGACCCTCACCTGGTGGGCCTGACGCTGCCCCTCTCCCCATTTTTAAATACAAAAGCAGTGGGTGCTTGAGCACCCAGGTCCCCTCTTTTTGTACTATTGCTCCCCCTGGAAGAAGCATTTGAGAGCAAATATGTAGAATGGCGAAGTCTCCCACAGAACTCTCCATCGGACGCCTTTCAGGGAGGAGTGAGCACCCCTGCTAAAGGATGTCTTGGAGTTGGAGACGGTCAGCTGCGTTGGTCCAGTTGAGGAAGAGCTCATAAATTGACATGTATTGATGACCACAGTGAAGGCTGCAGACTTGCGGAGCAACAGGCTGGGGTAAATGGACCCCAGAATTTGCTGAGGCTCAGTCCTTCAGCATTCTGGATGCTACAGGCTCTAGAGCAGTTACACAGCCACATTCTCAACCTCCACTGCAGTGACCAAAACAGACTCAGATACCTTTGCCATTTTCCAAAGGGTTGCAGGAGAGCAGAGGGCCTGGAGGGCTGAAGGACTCTCTCCTTTCTGTTGGCTTTGATGGTGTCTGGACTGTCCCCGATACAAAACAGCTTCACACTACAACTCCAGCTGCTATTGCTTTATAGCTCTTAGACTAAAGTAAATAAAAACAATCACTTAAGGAACATGGATTCTGTGCTAGGTTTTTAATATACATTAGCTTAAATCCTAACCAGCTGGGGAGCTGTTCTGCTTGGAGAAGCTAAATAATTGACCCAGGGTAACTGAGCAGGCAGGGTTGAAACCTAGCTTGGCAAGAAACCCAGTGAGTGGCATTCCTGCCCTCAGGACCTTATGTCACCTTGGCTCCGTTGGAAGTAGTCAGGTCATTATCCTGAGTGACAGGAAGGTTGCTTAGTAACCTAAGCCAATCAAAAGGCATGAACTGTGGTTTGACAGATGAGTCAGGGTAAATTGGTCCCAGCCCTGGGCATGTGAAGTTCTGGACATTCCCAGAACTCATGGAATTACTTGGAAGGAATGTGGTCATGGGGGAAGAGGAGCCAAAGAGGGATAAAGTCCTAGAACTATATGTTGACAAGTTTGTCTACATAAATATGTAGGTTTTAAATTACACTTGCTTTGTGCTTTCCACTTACAGCGCTGCTGCTGTCTGAAGATTCATTTGAGCCACTGAGCCTCAGGAGCAGCTTACACATCGGGAAGGCGGTGCTGAAGGACTGACCCTGAGGATGCAAGGCAGGAGCAAATTGAACTTTACTGGCCTTGCATGTGGGATTTTACACTCAACGCCATCATTATCATAGTTTACTATTCTTAATGTGCACATCAGTGATTTTAGTTATAAATCCAGGAGAACTGGCCACAAATAGTGTCAACTCCATATATCTTCCAGCACTCACTACCATCCAGATGGGAATGTGATTGAGGGGTTGATACCAGTTAGTTCTGTAGACTTCAAACCTAAAATTCTTCCCAATCAGAGATAATGAATGAACAAAGAAAGAAACAGCCCCCAGGCAGTAGACGCATTCTCAAATCTTGCCAATCCCAGAAATATATTGATAGGGACATTGCATTTTGAAAGCTTCCCAGGTAATAATTCTGTCACAATGTCAGGTTTGTGAAATCTTGAATGAACACTCTTGGGCAAACAACGGACTTTTTTTTTTTTTTTTTAATTACTAGCGTTCAGAAAATATATCACTTTTGAAATGAAAAGATTATATTAACCACAAAGTTCCAGGGTCAAGGTGTTAGCAAGAAGCATCATATTCTGGTTAGAAGCCTGGGACACGCAGGCCTTGACGGGAACAGGTGGTTTTTTCATAATCACGATTTCATGTGGATTGAAAGCAGAGGTCTCAGTTTGAGTCCTGGCTCTGCTAATAAACAGCTGTGGGGAATGTGAGTGAACCACTTTACTTTTCTGTAGCTGTGTTTTCTTGTCCATGAAATGGGGTGCTTGCTGTTTGATTTCCTAGTTCCCGCTAGCTCCAGGATTCTGCAGTTAGCATTTTTGCTCCCTGCAATATCCTTTTATTTCCAGTGGTTTAAATCAGAGTACCAAATATCTATTGAACACATGCCATTTTCCAAGAACTAAAATTATTAGAAAAATTGAATCTAGAGAGACAAAAGGGGCCAAGGTAGGGACAAATACCAGTGAAGAGAAATAGATGGAGTTCAACTGATAAAGAATGGTGGAACTAATAGCATTTTCATTTTGTTCTTTTGAGCTATTTTCGATGGTTAAATTGCAGGTTATAGCAAGACATTTGACAGAGAGAGGAAGAGGGAAAGAGAGAGAGAGAGAGAGAGAGAGAGAGAGAGAGAGAGAGGCAAACAAATATCTGCTAAATAGTAACTGTGTTACTCAGCCCTTTGGATGACAAATATTGGTAGGTGATAAAAAGCACTAATGTATCAGGTGCTAATCTGGTGCTAAAATGCTGCTTCAGGAAAAATGTATTACCAGAAGGGAAATACTGGTGATTTGACTGACAGGAACAGCTGGAGGCCCCTATAATTGTCCAGATAGCGAGCAGGAAAAAAAGGTAGCATGTTATATAGGAGAAAGTGTTAGGTGCCCTGTCTCTCAAATGTTCTGCTTCCCAAAGGTTCCTAAGAGTGGCTGATCACATCATCACTTGAAGGCTAGCAGAGCTTAGACAGAGGTCCAGCTGAAATCAGGAGGCCCAGCCCCTCCAGCTTGCCTCAGTCTAGCTTTCCTTTCCGTAGAGGAGCCCAGGTCCAGGGTAGGGGTTTCAAATGCCTTTTAGAAGTGTGCACAAGAGCTGGAGATAGAGGTGTGAGTGGCGGCAGGGAGGAAGGGGTAGCCCCAGCAGTAGTTTATTTTCTTTTCTTTTCTTTTTTTCTTTATGTATTTAGGACAGGGTCTACACGTTCTGCAGGGTCTACAGGGTCTCACTATGTAGATCAGACTCATAGTGATTTTCCTGTTTTCAGCCTCTCAAGCGCTGGGATTACAGGCGTGCCCCAGCATGCCCAGACTCAATGGCCCTCTCAGCATTCCTTGGGAATGGGGCCGGTACAGAATGGTCATTGAACCCTGGCTTCTGTGCTCTGCCTAAGCCGGTGCTTTAGTTTGCTGAGCTATCAGGCCAGCCCTAACAATAGTTTCTTAAATCACAATTCTGCATTGACCTGCTGTACATATTGGAGCTGTCCCATGAAATGTTGGGAAAGCTCTCTAAGCAGAAGTCATAAGCTACTTTGGTGGCTTTAGTTACCCATCTGACCAAACAAACTTGGGCAGAGATGGAGTTCTCAGTAAGAATGCTCTGGTTAGGGGTGAGTTTGCTGTGTTGTATGGACCAAATTTCCTGGCATGGAAAGTGCACATATGGTACATTTGTTGTCCCATACATTCCCACATATTTCATCATTACCCACGTAAGTGCCACATGGAGGCATGCCACAGGGAATGAGGAGGGACCCATATAGGGAGAGCTTAATTACCCCTCGTGGCTGTTCTCTCCATGAGCTTCTGTTATTACCCACAACTTTGAGAAGAAACTGAAATTCACAAAATTCAAGGTCTTGTCAAAGGCCACACAGCCAAAGAAAAATGCCACAGACCCTTCAAGGTGAGTGTTGGGAAGTAGCTTCCCTGAGGCTGGTTCTAACAATAGCCTATACTATAGCTTAAGTCTGGAAGCAACCAGAACCTTCTCTGGATACCAGGGAAATCAGTAGCCAGGAAGCAGATTGGGCTGAGATATCTGAGAGGTGAGGAACAAAGTCAGTGTGCTGGCCTTCAGGACTGTGAGGGGATTATCTGCATTACATTGCCATGGACTGGTCTAAGCCAGAGAGATCTAGGAAGAACTCTATTTCATCTCAGTTTAGCTACAAACATCCTGCAAGAGCTATATTAAAACCCCATTAGCAATAATACCAGGGTCATAAACCACTAGCTGTACTGGTAGGTAACATGAGGTCATAAATAGCTGAATTTCTAAGATTTATAAAGGCTAAGCCATGGAAGTAACTGAATATTTCTCCTGAATAGAAGATGATTTGTATCTTCTGAAATTTAGAGATCATGGTTTTACTGTCTGAATTAAAGAGAAAAGTATGTGGAATAGGCCCTGCCCAAACATTCCTCTTTTTATAGATGAGAAGGAAACAAAGGTGAAGTTATGGGAGGTATTCCTTCCTCCCTGGGATAAAGTCTGGGGCCTTTAATACACAGAAAGGAAAATCCCACATGTACTCTTCTACAGAGTTGTGGTGAGCTTCAGGTGTTTTTCTAGCTAATTAATAGTATTCATGTAATGTTTGTTCCTAATTCTGATCTTTTATGTAGCCAGAGGTCTGTAGAGAAACTGGCAACATCAGTTATAGAAAGATGATACATTTCCCCTTTCCATTCTTATGCCTGGTAGACAATTTGGATAGAGTTTCTCTCTGGTATCTCTCTGGCAGTATAGGTCCAAATGAAATATATGGCCTGACATACCAGCAGCCTCCCTGAGCCTCAGACACATGCTTAGAATTCCACAGTCTGCTGGGAGGCCGGAAAAAGAAGCCCCAAGCAAGTAAGGCAGACACTGGGCATTTGTGAACTTAGTCCGGGTATTAAAGTCACATTAAATGGGGAAGGCTGAGTGAAGATAGCAGCCAGGGATTTTAGCTGACTCAGGAGATAGTTGTTGTAGGAGGGAGCAGGCTCACAGCTGTGGTTGTAGCTCACACACTGGGGAGATACTCCTGGGCAGACCACATGATACCCGGTGTCATTGTACACAGAATAAAGCCACCTTTGGAAGGTGGTGGGCCTTATGAAGGTCTGGGTCTAGGCCATCTGTATCTTTCTGCAGGCATAGAGTCACAGAAGGTCAGATTTGGGTGGTGGGGTCCAGAACATCAGCCTGTCTGCACTTATAGGTAGATTGGTTGGTTAAGGTTGGCATCCCTCCAGACAGGTGCATGCCTGTGTTGTGTTGTATCTGTTAATAAGGATATACATTTTGGATATGACTCTGGACCATATATACATACTGTACTATATGATTAGTGGGGGATCTTGATCTAGATCCTACAGACCTCTACTCTTGTCAATCTTTAGCCAGTGACTTTATGGAATTGGTAGAAGGTGCCATTTGGAGACCAGATAAGCCTGGTAAGTTGGACTCCATCTCGTTCCTTACTTGGACAGTATCTTGGGTCTTGGCTAAATGTTACTTTTTCAAAGAAGTCTTCCATGGAGCCTAGTCTAGGTTCAATTCCTTCTCGAGTGTTCTATAGCTTGTGGTACTATTGTATTTGGTAACATATATGGTAATAGAATTATAGTACATGGTTGTCACTTGTTTCTAGGGGCTACTTGTTTCTGTCCTGCTGAACTATAAAGTACATAAGTGTGAGGACTTCTCAGAGCTTGTTCACCTTTGAAGACAGAGCCTAAGCCAATATTTATTGTGTGAATGAATTATGTATTTATTAGCTGGCAGCATGACAGAGGAGACAGGCGAATGGTCACCACGTTTTCAGGGCACATATGGAGCCTCATGAGAGGTGCTGTAAGAGATCCAGGGAGAGGAGAAGTGCCCTCAGAGTTCCAAGCTTGTAGAGTGGACAGTATGGAGCGATGCAATTCATGGGAATTTGGGAAGACTTTGTCATGAAGACGACTTGGAAAGTGGTAAGTAGGAGTTTGCTAAGTGAAGAAAGCATTCCAAAAAAAGGGAATTGCAGGTAGAAGCTCACAGTACTGAACAGATATGACGTGTTTGTAGTATTAATTATTTGAACTGAAAAGTTAGTGCCCAAAGGAAGAAATAGTGACATAATAGTGCAGAAAGGGGAACAATATTCTAGGGCATTCTGTAAAAGGTAGAGTCTCCCTCTATACTGTGGGAAAACTTTTAAGGATTTTAACAAAGGAGTTACATTTTTAAAAACCATAACATTAATGGTAGATATAGAACATGGGCTGATAATTGGAAGATTTCCAGAGACAGCGATATTTACATGAAGCGTCAGTATGCTGGGTTCTCACTCTCTGTAGAATGTAAGGGGCAATGGAGAGGAAATAGATAATATTCCTTCCACATAGTTGTTTCCACAAATCTATTTGGCAGACTGAAATGTAACACGCTATGATTTAAGACTATCATTTGACCTCATCATACCATAGGATCTACACTTGTAAACTATAACCACAGTCCTAGAAGATCTGTGTGTCCCCAGAGCACTAGTATTCTACAACTTGATAGAGTGAGAGGCCACTAGTGGATAAAAGCAATAGTGGTGCTGCAGGGACACTGACATTATAATGAAATAAACAGATAATATTTTGGCGGAAATCCTTATGAAAACATCTAGGACTTTAGCGGACTACAAAGTAGGATGGTGTCTGTGGGACCAAGAGAAAGAAAAGTTTCAGTCTTGTCGTTCCTGAGTGCACTGGCTTGGACGTCCATTTAACCTGAGGTTGTGCTAGGTTTCACTTTGGCCAAGGGATATAGACAATTGTGAATGAATAAGTAGCCAGGATGGTGAAAATCTCACATACAGATTATAGAAAAATAGAATGAAGGAAATGGAAACATTTGGCCTGGAAAACAGAGCACTTAAGGAGAACATACTAACTGACAGAGATGTAATGAATAAGATTGCATTGTATATCTAACTCTAAAACATTGCTCCTGCCTTCTGGTTAGCTAGGAGCACATATTTATCTCTTTAGGTCTTATGTTTTTAGTTTAAAATGAGGACCTTGCCTCAAAATTCTGCTATAGCTCCAGGATTTTTCAATTGAACACAAATATTAAGAAGTCATAATTGATCTTGTATATCTTTTTTGATGATGCTTAACAGGCTAGATGTGATAATACCAAGCTCCTGTCAAAAAAGTCTCCCTGAAATTCTGTATTCTGGAAGTTCCTTTGGCCTTGTTAGCTGAAGAAGCAGGTGATGAACTGTAGTGGCTCAGGGATCAAAGGGCCAAGGTGGCAAGAGGACGAAGATATTCTCTAGGTGTGTGATCACTGCTACTCTTAAAGCCTCATATGGTGAATGTGAGCAGTAATGGGCCAGTGGAGATTCCAGGAAGTCATAGTATGTGTCAGTAAATGTTGGTTTTTATTGTTCTTTATGTGTGGTGCAGTGGTCTTGGCATAGTTGACCTTTATAATCCTGTCTAACCCTAACGTGTAACTTTAATAGCTTTGTGGAAAAATATACTGGCAGATGACCTTCAGGATGTTTTGTTGACAGGAGTTTGGGGATTGAGGCCAAAGTTCACAGGAGAGCTCCAGGGCAGTTGTGATGACAAACTCTGCCTTGCGATTATGTTACACTCACTGATATCATGGGGCCTTTTAATTTGTGTTTTGCAACTGCACTTTTGTTTTTCTGAGAGGTGGAGAGCACAGAAGTATTTTGCAATGGCCCTACTAAAGCCTGGAGAGTTGTAGCTACTAACCTTTCAGAAAGGCAGGCCTGAGGAGCACAGTTTAAAGAGCTGACACAGGAAGCAGTGCCATCTCCGGGCACTTCCAGGGAAGCATTGGCTCAGGTGGCCAGTGGCCTTCTTGACAACACAGCTCCTGGTACAAAGTCCAAAAGCCCAGGGCTCTTTGCTGGATCTGCTTGGGAGAGCCTGTCTTAGACCTCTGTAAATAGTTTGTATCTGGGTACCCTGTTTTATACCCTGACAGGGCTGGATCACCACTGGAGACCTTGGCGAACTTGTCTCCTACCTGTGACATATTATATATCTGCTTGTGGTAATCTGGTTTGGGAGAGGGGTCAAAGAGGATTGGTGTGAGTGTAGGCTGCGCTGGGCTGGACTGGGAAGGCTCCTAGCAAAAGAAATAAGTGATTCTGAGGACACACTCTGAGTCTCAGTGCAGAGAGAAACCACTTACTAAGAGACTCTTGCATTTTAAAATAAAAAATTAAAAGAAGTTTTAAAAAATTTAAATCAATAAAAGACATAGTAACTTTCCCTGCCTATGTTCCAGAGTGTGCTGGATGGCCAGGACAGAGATCCTGCTCCTAATATCCGTATCTACTGCCTCTCTACCAGGGCTTGTGTTTGGCACTGTTTTCTTTTTGCCCTTGTGGTCACTGTTATCTCTTTAATATAACTCTAGTGTACCTTAATTTAGAATTGTCTTTTATCATTTATCTATGATGAATATTGAAGTTATCACAGATAGCAGATGATCTAACTTTTAAAGTTTCTGAGGTGGTTTAAATAACGTCATGTATTGAACAGGTCTTTTTTAGGTTCACAAGAAACTCACAGTTCAAAGGTCACCCATATTTAAAAATAATCATAAAATTTGCAATCCAAATTGAATGACCTGCAAACCATATGTAAAAGGAAGTTGGAGGTTAATGCACCAGCACTGTTCTCTTTAGGGTACCTATGGTCAGTGTCCTCCAGCAGGTACATGAAATCTCACATCGTGCCAAGTCTCATATACACCATACTTTTTCCAAAAGGCATATCTAATATAATAAAGTTTAACTTATAAGTTAGGTACAATAAGAGATTAATAATAGCAACAACTAATAAACTAGAACAGTTATGATAATATGCTATCATAAAACTTTCAGTATTAATACGCAAGTAGTGCAACACTCCAGCAGTTGAGCTGATAACAATGATGACCAGGAATGACTAGCAGGTGGGTAGAGCATACAGCATGGATGCATGGGCAAAGGGTTGATGCATGCCCTGGGTGGGGTGGAGCTGACTGAAGGGAGAGATCATCACGTGCCTCACAGTGGCACTCCATTGAAATGCATGAGGTGTTCTCTTCTGGAATTTCTCTTTTTACATTTTTGAATGGTGGTTGACCATGGATACTGAAGCCACAGAAACCAGAAGCAACGGCAGGGCAACAACTGTCCTTGTTTAATTTGGAATACTGTTTTAGAAACTCCTTCACCATGATCCCCACTTCCTGCATCCTTTTCTTAATGCCAGTCTTCTAGGAGAACTGCAAAGTGTGATATTTTCTTTTCACTTTAAGGGCCCATCCAATTCTAGATGTGATATGAACCCTTCTGTTGGCTTTGGAGTTAACCCAGGTTGTCACAGGCAACATCTGACTTAATTTAAAAAAGGTTTTCTTGAGGTAGTTTAAGCAATGTCATTTATTAAATAGGTTTTTTTAAAAGTTGACAAATAAAAGTTTTATATAACACCTTGGCATAGTGGCCCATGCTTGGAACTCTAGCATTCAGGAGAGAGGCTAAGGCAGGAGGATTCCTACAAGTTCAAGACCAGCCTGGACTGCAGAGCAAGACCTTGTCTCAAAAAGAAAGTCATATCTTTACCAGGAACAACATGCTATTTTGAAATTCTATGTACCATGCAATGGTTATATTGAGCTAATTAATGTACTTTTTTGTGATGACAATACTTGAAACCTTCTAAAACTTTTTAATAATACATTATGCTGTACAATTGATTTCTTGAACTTATTCCTCCTATTTGAAATGCTGTGCCTGTAGACTAGCCGCTCCCAGGGCCTTGTCTCCCAGCACTTGGGATCCACCATCCTGGTCTTTGCTTCTCAGAGAGAGTCAGCCTTCAAGTCAGCTGCGTGGGCCACTGGCCTGGGTGCTGACCTCCCACTGTGCTGGTCTCTGGTGCACTCTCACCCCTCTGCCTTTCCCCTGCTCCCTGCTTCTGCACCTCAGCTGTCTGAGCCTGTCAGCACCCATGTGCTCTTGGGCTTAGCATGTTCCTGGCCCTGGGCTGCTCCTTACCTCATCCCTGCTCATGTCGGTGTCTCCTCGCGATGCCCTCACATACCCAGCCATTTACCCTGGCTCTGCTTTCAGGATGTTGCTGTGGAATCACTGTGTGCTCTCCAGGTACAAGCTGCATCATGGTAAGTACCTGGGCTAGAGCCGGAGACTCAAGCACACACTTTCTGCAGGCTGCTGGCATCATTCGAAGTGTCTTCCCCTCGGAGTCTCTGTTTCTTCAATTGCAAAAAGGGAATAGTAACAGTGCTTACTACATGGCTTACTTCACAGGTCATACTTTGAACAATGAGGTTGTTCATATAATCTTGTGGTTTTATTTACTAACCCAATTATCTTCTCTGGGAAAAGGTCTGTTTAAACCTTTTGCTCATTAAAATAAATATATGAAAAAATGTTCAACAGTGCTGGTCATTTGAGAAATGCAACACTGAGATTCCATCTCACCCCAGAAGAATTGCTAACATCAAGAAATTAACTAATAGCAAATGCCGGAGAGGCTGTGCAGGAAAAGAAACCCTTCTCCACTGCTGGTGGGTGTGTAGGCTGGTACAATCTCTACAGAAATCAATGTGGAGATTCCTCAAAAAGCTAGAATTGGAGGGCCCATTTAACCCAGCTATTCTACTCCTGGGTATTTTTTCCAGAAGAACTGAAAACATGCTACCACACTGATATACGTACACCCATGTTTATAGCAGCTAAGTATTGGAAACAACACAAATGCCTGTCAACTGAGGAACTGGTAGAAAAGATACAGTATTTTTATACAACAGAGTATTACTCAGCTATGAAGAAAGACAAACTTGAGGGCTTTATAGATAAATGGATGCAACTAGAGGCTATACTCTTTTTTATTTTTATTTTTTTTTACTTTCAGTAAGAAATAAAAATGGGACAGTTTCACAACATATTAATAGGACAACCACAATAATTAATACAGTTCACATTGTCTTCATAGTAGTTGTTCTGAGTATAAGATGTAGACATGATAACTTTTCTAAACACTATTGGTACAAATATTCCTTCTCATTGAGTTAACAGAAAGTAGTTGTATACATAGTCCAATAGTCCATAATAGTAGTGGGTTATCAGCAGAACTGGCAATGTCAAAAGCTGCTGATTTGAGCCTTTTACAGATCAGCATACTTATCTTTACTTTTTATGCCTCATGGTTAAACTTTTCTGCTCGATGGTTAAGATCAAGTTAAAGCAAGACCTATATAACAAAACATGTAACTTTTGTATCTGACAAGGTCAGTCAAATCCCCTCAGGATTAACCTTGAAACCATGTACAGCAGTTTGTAGAACTTTTGTCAGTGTCAGCCATCTGGATGAGTCAAGGCCTTTGCTTGACCACCTTGCTCTCTGTGAAGGCCTGAGAGATCTGAGAGAATGTTTTCTCTCTATGTGACTTTCCTTAGGCCCACTATACATGGTTGATCCCTTTCCTCTGTGGCTCTATAATCTCCTTGAATAGAAAATTTGAGACATCACTGAGTTATAGGATGTTACAGTACAGGTTCTCTTATGTCCTGAGTCCTCACTAACCTTGACGGGCTAGGGCCAAAATATTGGCTATCCTTGTAGCTCTTCTTTTTCTCTAATTTTTGGTCTGCAAGCTTAAGTTGTTAACTCTCCAGAAGAGAAGCTTAGTGATACTGTTACTCTATAACATAGGTACTTGAGCTTAACATCACTGTCTTTCTGAATATTAAATACCTCAGACTTAATACAGAGCCTGTATTTTCCATCAATCATTAATATTCTAATAAATCCCTATAGAACATGACAAAAAAAAATCTGTCACACTTTTTTTTATACAGAAATTTAGAAATCTAAGCATATACTAAATTGTAGCAGGTCAATCCTATGATGTTTTTCCTTGTCTTATATTCTCTTTAGAGGCTATACTCTTCAGCAAATAAATCAGATCCACATGTGCAAACATCACATTATCTCCCTAGTATAAGAACCCAAAAGAATAAATAAAATCTGAAAAGCACAATAGATATAGTAAAAGAGAAAGGAACTGAACATAAGGAATAAAAAATTGTGATCAGGGAAAGGAGAAAAGATAGGGAAAAAAGAAAGAGGAAAAAATCATGTAAGCACATAGGATGGTTAAGGTGATTGTATTGCTAATTTATACCAGTTTTTTTTGAAAGTAGCAGTTAATGTTTAAAATTTTTACTTAGGCCATTTTCTTTTCTTTTTTTGTGGGCAGCTCAGCCTGTCTCGGGGGTGGGGCTGGTGAGGCATGTGGTGCTGGGGATTGAATCACAGTTCCTGTGATTGCCAAAGCTTGCCTAAGCAGATGCTTTAGACACCTGAACTATCTCACTGGCCCCATACTTTGACCAGTTTTAAATGCTTATATCTATAATCTGAGGAACTACAGTAAAGACAACATTGTGCAATGTAACAGCCACTGTTGAATATCCTTCATCTTGTTTTTTATATTTTTAAAACATGTATCATTTCTTTTCTTTCTTTCTTTCTTTCTTTCTTTCTTTCTTTCTTTCTTTCTTTCTTTCCTTTTTTTGTTTTTTGCTGCACTACTAAGGATTGAAAACAGGACCCTGTGCTTTCCAGGCAAGCACTTATTGTATTGAGCTATCTCCGCAGCCCAAAAATATGTATCAT
>PVKN010022996.1:0-14961 GCA_004027915.1 Capromys pilorides | reverse complement strand
GCTCACCACTGAAAATGCCTAAGACGGCATGAGGCTTCGGGGGGACATCTGGGCTCAAACCACGACATAGCGCAAGACTTTCTTCCAACTACAAGGTAGAAACCGATGCAAATTAGAGTCCCGTGTCATAGAAGACTTGCCACTGCCACAAAGTACTCTGTGCCCTGTAATTTTTTAAATTAACTTGGATGGGAAGAGGGAGAGGAGAGGCCAAGCTGTTGGCGGCACAAGCGAAGGCAGGAGGGCCAGGGTTCTGGGAAGGGCAGGCAGTCCTGAGCTGTCCCTGGTGGGGATGCAGGGACATCCTGGTCTGGATAGAGTCCTTGTCCAGAGTGAGAAATGGGTGCTAAGAAAAGAACGTCCTCCTCCTTCAGAGTGAGTGTGGGAAAGTGTGTTTTTTTGGCGTCTCTTCTAGAAGCATCCTAGCTACTGTAGGAACTATACAGGTTAGTGGGATATAAATACAAATAGAGGGCTACTCTTTTTTTTTTTCTTTTGATCTTTTTGAGACAGGGTCTCACTATGCAGTTCAGGCTGGCCTTAGGCTCACTTTTGTAGTCCAGGCTGATCTTGAACTCACACTGATCCTCCTGCCTCAGCCTCCCAAGTGCTGGGATTACAGGCATGTGTCATCACACCTGGCCTAGAGGGCTACTCTTGACTTTGGTTATTAGCTCAGAACTCCTAAAACCCCTAGAATTTCCTGAGTGATAGGAATGGTTTTTGTTTGTTTGTTTGTTTGTTTTTTTCTATCAGGTATTGAACTCAGAACCTTGCTCTTGCTAGGCCAGCATTGTGCCACTGAGCCATATTCCTGCCCCAAGAATGTCTTTTGTTGTTCATAAAAAAGCTCCCTTTGGGCCAGGGAGATAGCTCAGCCACATAAGCATATGCCTGCAAATGCAAGGTCCTGAGTTCAAGTCCCAGTACAAAAAAACAAAAAACAAAACAAAACAAAACCCAACTCCTTTTACATATTTGAGTTTATATAAATAAAGTGGCACTGCCAGACAGATAACTCTAGGAGGAGGTTGTCACCAGGAAAATGAAATGGTGATTATTGGTTAGAACTTTCAGCCTCACTTCCTGGCCTCCAGGGGAGGAATTAGAGATTGGGTTATAAAACTTTTGTTTTTCAGAGTCTCACTAAATTGCCCAGCATGTCTTGAAATTACAGTCCTCCTGCCTTAACTTCCCAAGTGTTTTAAGATAACAGACATAAACCACCACATCTGATGGTTATAAAGCATTATTATTATTATTATTATTATTTTTTTATTTTTATTTTTATTGAGATAGAGTCTTACCATGCGGTCCAGCGTGGCTTTCAGTCCACTATGTTGCCTCAAGTTCATGACAGTCCACCTGTTTCAGCCTCCTAAGTGGGATTATACGCATGTTCCACCGAGCCTGGCTTATCACCAGCCTGTCTTGAGGAGTGCTGGAGAGGGTCCCTGTGCTAAGCACTGGCTTTTAGACAAGGCCTGACTTCTACTCTTTATAATAAAGTGGTCATTGAGTGGAGAGCATTTTCCTGAGTGAATGACACTCCCTGTTTTGTGGTCATTTGGCTGACCTATGGCTGGCATCTTACTGCTGACCCCTGATGGCCAGCATCTGAAGTGGGCCAGCCTTGTGGGGTGAAACACTTCAGCCTGTGGGATCTGATGCTCACAGTGTCAGAATTAAGTTGAATTGAATTCCAGTTTTGGACACACAGTTTGTGTGTAAGGATTGGAGAATGTGTGTGGAAAACCAACACATACTTAGTAATGGGGAAAAGAAGATACTTGGTTCAGAAGTAGTGTCAAAAATGCACTTAGAAATGGTTATGATGACGACACATTACCTACTTGGGTTAAGGGAGGTCATTCACAAAGTGGCTCAGTTTGTGATCTTCTTGGCTTGGGAACCAAGCCTGAGAGAAACAGTCCAAAAAACAGCTTCCTGGGTGTCTTAGTCCATCTTACACTACTGTAGCAGAATGCCTGAGACCGTGTAGTCATTACAAAGAACAGAGGCTCATTTCTCACAGTTCTGAAGGGAAAGCCAAGATGGAGGCACCTGCAGGCTTAGAACACAGGGAGGGCCGGGCTTTGTTTCCAAAATGGCTCCTTGTTCATCCTCCACGGCAGAAGAGCGAAGGAAAGAATCTGCCAGTGAAAGTTTTTTTGACAGAGTTTAAATTCTCTCATGAAGCTGCTCTCACAAGCCCTTGCTGTGAGGTCTCGCTTACAATTAAATTTCAACATGAGTTTTGGAGGAGACAAAGCACCAAGTAAAACTGGCTCTTCCACCACTGGCCTCCCTTGCCTTTGGGTAAGGTGGTCCTCTCTTGGGCTTCCATTTTCTCATCTGTAAAATGGGGCAATTGAACTTGATGATTGCTAAGCTCCACTCAGTGCTGAGTAGGATTGTGTAGCTCTAAACTGGAACAGAAACTGCTAGCGGCGTTCCTAGTCATGAATGCTGAGTACAGGAATTTCTCAGGGAAGCCAACAACCTCCACGTTACTCCTGCCCTGTTCCAATCTAGACCTTCTCTGTGAAGCTAAACTGTGAGACTTGCAGGCAGACAGGGGCAGGATGACAGAGGCGGTGATGTGGGTGGCTGGAGAGGTGTCCTGTCAAGTCTCCACGCTCTGCAGCGCTGGCCTCTCCAGAGCACCCCTCCTCTGGGTGGGGTGGGGCAGCAAGGGCTCCGCGTGCACCGTCAGGGGCCAGCTCATCCATCCCATGTGTCCTTAAGCCGAATCCAGCCTTCTGCTTGTTTTGTTTTACAGGCCTCGAGCTGAAGCCAGGGCCTCGTACACGCTGCGTGTACCACTGAGCTGTCACAGTACTTGGAGAGGGACCTCAAGTCAGGATTCCTGCGAAGCCTTTAGAACACGCTCGCTGGGAGCAGGAAGTGAGTGGCGCGGCGAGGGAGAAGCCTTAACGAGCCTGGCCCTAGAGGTGGAATCAGAGGATGCAGGGCTGTCTAATTTAGAAAACAGAGGACTTGGCAGGAGCACTGATTCTCTTCAAGGGTGTGAGAAGCTGTCCCAGGAGAGGAGCATGGCGTGTGACCCTCCCAAGGGTCAAGGACGCCCTGCAGGTGATCTAAGAAAGTCGGGAGACAGCCCAGCTTTGAATGTGTCACCATTTCAGCCAACTGAGAAGGACTCACACTGTCTCAGGAGGGGACAAGCTGGCGGCACCAGGCCACATGAGCCGGCTCTGGTAGGACTGCTGAGGATGGGATCCTCACACGCCTGGTCTGTTCTTTCCCACACTGAATGTCACAGTCACCTTCAGTCGGTCACCCAGTCTTACTGAGAGGATCCAGGAGCAGCCACCCGCTGCCCCAGCAGAGTGAAGGCTGCTGAGGAGATGACATGACCCAGGTCACATGAGATCCATGCTGGCCCAAAGCCAGCCTCTCGCGGTCCTGGAGCCGTAGAAAGAGTCACCGCGAGTACCCAGGAGACCCCAGGAAAGGCATTTCCTTGCTGTACCCCAACTCCTGGTGCTTGAACAGAAGACAAGGGGGCGGGGCATGGCAGGTGGGAGTGAGGGGTCACCCAGCAAATGTCCTCAGGCGCCTGTGGCTGACAGGCAGACACCCCTGGCTCAGAAAGAACCTAGAGGCTAAGACAGCGCTATGTGGGAGAGCAACAAGGTCTTCACGCCTCCCTTTATGGTTGGGGCCCACGGGTCACTGGGCCCCGAGTTACTGGAAGAGCCAGGATCTGGCTTCTGCCCTCACAGGTGTTACAGGCTGCAGGACAGTGTGCTGCAGTGGCCGAGAGCACAGGACAGAGCCAGGCCACCTCAGTGCGAATCCTGCCTCTGCTACTTACCAGCTGCGTGGACTCGAGCAAGCTTATTTGCCGCTCTGTGCTCACTGTACTGAGCTATCTCCCCGGCCCTGTGCCCCATTTCTTGATTTTAGGTGGAAGCTAGAGATGTCACCTATCTCAGAGAGCTGCTTTGAGGACAGGACTGGTTATCATTTCCAAAGTTCAGAAATAGTAGTGAATTCATCCAAGGTCACATAGACAAGAAGGAGGACGTTCAGATTGAACCCCAATTGGTCTGATGGTAAAAGTCAAGCTCCACCCAGGCTGCCTGCCTTAACTCACAGATAGAAATCTCTTCTGTTATCCTCCTAGAAAAAGGCTTCCTACAGCACCTGCCTGGCAAGCATACGGTCGTGAGTTCGATTCCAAGTACCAAAATAAAAAGGCTTTCTTTCTGTGTACTGGAGCTTGGGGAGCTCACACATGGGGAAACTGAGGCATAGTATAGTTTCCCCCGTGGAAAGGGTGCTAAGTAGCCGACACCTGTACAGTTGCCTTTAGAGTCAGATTCTTAAGGTTAAAGAGAGTGAACAGTGAGTTCTAGGAGTTCAAGACCAGCGTGGGCAGCATGGTGAAACACTGCCTTAAAAAAAAATGATCTGGCTTCAAGTTCTTCCTGGGCTATAGTGTTAGCCCCTCTGTAAAGGAAGCCCTGGAGGGGTGCAGCAGGAGAACAGGGCTGAAGCAGAACCAGGAGAAGCAGTCTCCGGAGACATAGGCTCTCCCTGAGGCAGGGATGCCACCCCTCAACCCGCGGAGGTCCCCGGGCACGGCCTCCGGCCTCCTTGAACAACCTCAGCCGCGCTGGCGCCTCCCTGCCCATCAGGGATGCATAAATAGATTTTAGCTGTACCTATTTTTTTTCCCCAAAGTTGCTGATGGTCTGAGTTGTTCTGTGTCCTGTGCTAGGTTGGAGTGTTGTCCCTGTTGTCCTTCAGGGTGGGCAGAGCTTTGGGGTTGGCATGGGAGGCGGGGCCCTTGGGAGCTAGCTGCTGAGCCAGCAAGGCGCGTGGAGCAGGAGCAGGACTGGGGCCGTCTGCTGGCTGGGGGCTGGGCTCCCTAAGCCGCACACGGAGCGGCAGAGAAGGTGACTGGGCGGTCAGCTCAGTTGGGAGCACCCGGAAGCACCGACCAAGGCAGCCAGGGCAGCTGAGACGGGGGATCGCGGCCCTGCTGTGTAGCTACAGGCTGGGCTTTGGCAGCCTGTCTGTATCTCAGCTTTCTCATCTGAAAAATGGGGGAGAATCACATTTCCCCCTTTAGAAGGCCTTAAAAAGGTGTCAAGTTCTTAATTAGCAGCAACAGCGGCAACACAGCAAGGGCTGGCCAGTGGGCAGCTCAGGACGGGGTTGGCAGCCCAGCTTCCAGAGCCGACCAGCATGGGCTCCACACTTGCGTTTGTCACTTGTGAGCCGCCGTCCTGAGGTTGGCAGGGTGTGTGCGCTTCCCTCTCTGGTCAGCAGTCTTCTCAAGTTTCATGGGCTTAGTGATAGTCAAGGCTTTTGTCCACTCGTCCAGAGGATTTAGTTATCTTAATGCTTGGCACGTAATGCGTAAGTGTCTACTACGTACACTGCCTCGTTTACCTCTGCAGACCCGGGCAGCTTTACGTGCTGACGTTGCATTTCTGGCACCTGGTAAACACATTGCCCTTGACACTGTCACCTCTCTTTCCTTCTAATGGTGGGCCCCCCAAGTCCTTTCCTTTGTGTGGCACTAACTTCACTGCACCCTCGGGCCTTTCTGTTTTCCAGCTCTCTTGTCCCTTCTCTACCATGCTGGCAGCAACCCTTGTCTGCATTCCAGTCTCAGCCCAGGACCCGGCCGAGGGTGCAGAGCTCCAAGCACCTGTCCGCTGCGTGGCTCGGTCAGCAGGATTCCCATTCATCCACCCGCTCGTTCATTTATCTCTCAGGCACGGGGAAGGTATCCACCTGGCCCCAGTACTGTGTGAGGCTCTGGGGCCGTCGAACTAATAGTCAAGCTCTCTGCTTTCAAGGGGCTCACAAGTCACAAGGCAGGGAACCAAGAACATAGACCATGAAGTAGCTCTGCAAGCTGTGGGATAAGGGAGAACTGGGGCTGGTAGAGTGTACGCTTCATAGGCACAAGGTTCTGAGCTCAACCTTCAATACCAAAAGAAAAAATAAAAGTGGGGTCCCTAAGATGAGGAAACAAGGTCCTGAGTCCAGATTGGGGTCTGGGAACAAACTCCTGGAGTTGCTGCAGCTCCAGCAAGGGCTTTTCATTTTCATGGGTGTCACTGGCCCTTCTCTTACTGCTCTGACCTTACCAAGTGCTTGGCCAGGTCTAGCTACAGGTGTCACCCAGGCCGACCTGCCAGTCCTGGTCCGCACCCTTCAGTTCTTACCTCAGGCCCCGATCTTCTGCAGGGCGCGCCCTCTCCCCACCTTGCCTGTGCACAACTGCGCTCTTCCTTGCCCTTCTTTACTTTTTCTTAGTTTTTACTTTTATTAAGGGCCTCAGCATGTAGCTCAGGCCAGCCTTAGGCTCACTTTATAGCCCAAGCTAACCTCAAACTCACAGCGATCCTCCTGCTTCAGCCTCGCTAGTGCTGGGACTGCAGGGGTGCGCCGCCACCCTGGGCTATAATTCTCTTCTAGATCTTAGTGCAGTTGAGTCTCCCTCCTGATAGCCTTTGCCGACCTCTCTGATTTGGCCAAATTCCTCTATGACAGATGCTCCTGGAACTCTATCCCTTATCTCCTCAACTGGTCACACACATTCCATGAACTGTCATCTCCCCATGGACCAAAAACAGATTGAAGAAGCAAATGAATGATAAATGGATAAGGCAGAAAAAATGTGTACGTTAATCTTGCGAGACTATGTAAATTACCACTATTTACAACAATTTATAATAATCACTCTGCGTGTGTGTGTGTGTGTGTGTGTGTGTGTGTGTGGTTGTGTGTCTCCCACTGGAGATTGGACCCAGTCGTACTGAACTACATCCCCTGCCCCCTGCTTGTTTTCTTGGAGACAAAGTCTCACTGTGTATTTCAGGTTAGCCTTGAGTTCACTACATAACAGCCCAGGCTGGCCTCAAACTCACAGCGATCCCCCGCCTCGGCCTCTACAGTGCTGGGACTGCAGCTGTGCACCACCATACCCAGCTTTTTACGATCATTATTATTGAGCCAGAGCCTCACTAGGTTGCTACACTGCCCAGGTTTGGCTCAGACTTGAGACTCTTCTCGGCCCCAGGCTCCTGGAGTGCTGGGGCCACAGGTGTGCACCGCCATACTGAGCTGTAATAGTTGACTCTTGGGTGTTTGAGACAGGGACTTGCTGTGTGGCTCAGGTTGATCTTGAGCTCACTGTGTAGCCCAGGGTGGCTTCAAACGCACGGTAATACTCTCAGCTCCCAGGGGGCTGGGATTAGAGGCGTGTACCTATATGACTTCTAATAACTACTGTCTCACTTACGGTCTATCATAGCATTGAAAAAAGGGTTCGTGTGTTCCTCTCTTCACCCAGTATACAGTACTGAAGTGCCAGCTTAGTGTGAGGCTCGGTCCCAGCACCGAGGTGAGACAGCGGTGAAGCTGCACTGGGTTCCGGCCCTTTGAGCTTATGTTTGCAGACAGAAGGCAGAGAAAGATCAGCCAGTGTGTATGAAACCACAGGCTCTAAAAAGCAAGGGTGTCGTGCCCCCCCCCCCCCCCCCCCCCCCCCCCCCCCCCCCCCCCCCCCCCCCCCCCCCCCCCCCCCCGTCCTCCCAGCCCCACCCTACCCCAGGCCTTCAGAGGTTGTCCTGCCCTCTGGGAGCTCACAACCACAATGACACTGGGTCAGCAGCACAGGAAGTCTGGTTGGAAACGTCCAGCTAGTAGGCCAGGCTTGGGCAGCTTTGAAAGGACTCAGCAGGGGCTGAGGAATCTCTTGCTGGCACTGAATACCCAAGGGCAGCAGACAGGCTGGGCTAAGAGACAGCGAGACACCCGAGCCCCTGGCTGGCGGCGGATGAGGGCACGGCTGCTGGCTGGCGCCGGTGCCCTTCTCAGCTGACGAGAGTGCTGCTGCCTGTCGGCTGAGGATCCCTGGGGCCTGATGTTGGCAGCTGGGAGTGGGACAGCAAGGAGGGGGCGGCCCATAGCTGCCGCTGCTGCCCACAGCCTGTGAAACCCGAGGAGCTGGGCTGAGGACAGCTCATGCCCCTGCTTGGCTGTCCTGGACTGAACTTTTGGCTTCAGATCTCTGCTGCCCTGCTTGGGGCATAGGGATGGTGGATACAGGGCGGCAGAATCAGTAGCGGGGTACCCTGAGGAGGACAGGTTTGTGGGGCGCAGCTGGAATGGGAAGCAAAGAGCCTCCTTGTGTGATCTGATGGAATAAAACGAGGGACATGGCCTTTCATGGGCTCATAATCACACCTGCCGGTCCTTGGTCCAATCAACAGAATTTTATCAGACGGCTGCTCTATGTCACAGCTGCATGTCCTGGGTGCTCAGAATGTGGTAGTGAGTGTACCATGATCCCTCGGACCCCACAGATCCTTTGGACAGTACTTTGCTCTTCCAAGAGCATTTGTCAGGACCTCAGCTGAGACCCGTTACGGTCCTGGGAGTCCTACAAGCGCAGTACTGTTTGCTATCGTTTGGTCTGCCACCCAAGGGTTCATGAGCTCCAAGCCCCGTCCCAGTGTGACAGTGCTGAGGTGGAGAAACCTTCAACAGTTGGGGCCTGGGACAATGTGATTAGGTCCTGGGGGCTTCACCCTTGTGAGGGGCTTAAGGCTGGTCTTGGGGCGTGGGTTGGGTCTTGAAAAACTGAATTAGTTCTCCAAAGAATGAGTTGTTATGAGTCAGGTCCACCCTGCCTAGGGCTGCTTCCACTTCCATTGCTCAGGATTGTAGCATCATATTATTCCAACAATCCAGCCCCCACAACCGTCAGCCAACTTAGCCTTCTTTGTAAATTTCCTAGCCTCAGGTATTTGGTGATAGCAACAGCAAATGAATTATGGGAGTGTTGTTCTCCTTTAATGGATGAGAAAGCAAGGATAGAGAGAGGTTAAGTAATTGGCTTAAGGGAAGGCAAATTACTTAACTTACCCTCTCCGGTTCTATTTAATCTTTACACCAAGGGGAATCACAGTAGGGCACTATGATTTTTTTTTTTTTTTTTTTGTCTTCTTGAGACAGGGTCTCACTATGCAGTTCAGGCTGGCCTTGAGCTCACTTTTTGTATCCCAGGCTGGTCTCAAACTCGCACCAATTCTCCTGCCTCAGCCTTCCAGGTGCTGTGATTACACGCATGTGTGTGACTGATTTTTAAATCCGTGTGGACTTTAAAAACTTTTTGTGCATTTACCTTTTAAAAATTTATTTTTACACTGATGGCCGTAGCTCCTCTGAAGATTGTAGAGTGCATGATCAGCTTCTCACCTCGGGGTGTGCCTGTGGGCACAGTGCCACCAGGGGGTCTTAGCTACCATCCTCCCCCCACCTCTGCATACTGGTGTTTAGGGGTTCACCCTAACCATTAGAGTCTGATAACACTTTGAAGGCTTCCCAGAATCCCCCCGACACCAGCTCATTTTCCCTTTTTGTTATTTCCCTTTCAGCATCTTCGTGCTGACAGGCAAGGAGATGGATCTGAGGTCTATCTGAAGACCTCGCCGTCTCTGTGCATCATACCCTGACGCCCATCCCAACAGGCCCTGCTTTGAGGGCCTTTCCCGCTGGCCACAAGCAAACCTGATGTGCGGTTACACATAAGCCTCTTCAGGGACAGAGACACAGCTCCCGCTCCTGCGTCTCCAAGTACCACAGAGCACGCTGTTCTCCATTTAGGCGCTCAATAAGCCCTAATTGATTAGCTGATTGGGAACAATAACCATCTAGTCAGAGTGCTTGGAAGGACAAAATCTCACCAAGGCAGCCAGCCAGGGAGAGGCTCAGGGGACAGGTGAGTTCCAATCAACGTGCTTGCTCATCCCCAGGGCAAAGTGTAAAGTGGATGAGCGAAGCGTTGTCTCAGAACAGTATGAAGCTGCAGACAGGCCCAGTGGTCTGGCGAGGTCGAGACGGGGCTGGTGGCAAATTGGTTAGACATGGTGCAAGCTGGCTCCTGTGTTTCCTCATTCTCCTGCCCTGCCTCTCCCTGCCCTCATCTGCCCTCCTTTGGGGTGCCAGTCACCTGTCCTCTCAAAGAAAGGAAACTGAACCAGGGCTGGGTCTCATACCTTTGGCAGAGGAAGAGAAAATATACATATAAAAACTAAAAGGTGGGCACAGATACGTCAATCAGAAGACGGCGAGTTATCATGAGGCAAATTAAATCTCTCCTTAGGGAGGGGAAAAAAGAGGGGCCAGTGAGATAGCTTAAAGGGCTAAGTGCCTGCTAGGCAAGCATAGGGACCAGGGTTTGATCCCCAGCACCACATGTCACACTGGCCCCGCCCCTGCCCTAGGTACGCTGAGCAGGCCACCAAGACTGGGTGTGGCAGTACACACCTGTAATCCCAGTGCTGGGGAGGCCGAAAATAAGAGAATCACCACAAGTCCAAGCTGTGTAGTGAGATACTGTACAAAATAAATACAAAAAAAGGAGTCGTTTCTGAGGATGCCCGGGACACAGGCAAAGGCAGGAACCATGAGATATTCCTGCAAAGGTGCCATCTGGTCCAGCTGTCCAGCGGGCTGGGGGCCCTAGGGGACCAGATGGAGGGAAAGACAGCAAAATAGTGCCTAATGTCACCTTCTTTTCACTTCTAAAGGGGTTCAACAAAAATGCTCAGCCCCTCAGTGTCAAGGAGGTCCAGTTTCTGCCTTGACCTTTGGCTTTGGTTTGCCAGGTCAGACCCTCACAGGGGCAGCAGCTGACCTGGGCTAGCTCCCTCTAATGAATCCAGGGAGCCTCCTGCAGAAAAGGGTGACAGTGAAGTCATGCTGTTACCAATTGGATTAGGCCTGCATACCCTGGGAGACTGTCTGTCTCCCACCCACCTGTCATCTATCTATTTTTATCCATCTCTAAAAGATGCAAGGTCTGGGCACCTTATAAAAAGGACTTATGACTTAGTTTTGGGGTCTCTCCTATGAAGTTCCCTTCAGCTTTTAGCAGAATCAACCCAAGACTCAGGAACAGGCAAGGAAGGTGCTGAGCATAGATTGTAACAGGACTGAGGAGAATCCTGGAGAAGGCCTGAGGGACAGACACACCAGAAATATTAGTTTAGGACACGAACAGCCTCTCATGAAAGGCAGAGTCTAAGGACCAAAGATGTGCTCACTGGAGATGGTACATTATCTAAAAAGAAATCATGCAAATCAGGTATGGTGATGCAGTCAGTCAGGAGACCACAGCAGGAAGGACTCAAGCCCAGGAGATGGTATGTTGCTTAACAAGAAGGAAGGATTTTGTTTTTTGGCTAGCTCAGGGTGACTTAAGGGTGGGTCTCATGCTCCCTGTGGAGGTGGTGAATGAACCATGGTCCCTAGCGACTGAGTGACTTTGCCAAATCATGTGCTTTAATCAACTGAGCTACCTGGCAAGCCCCTGTTGCTTAACAAGAAATAAAGAAAATTGGTCATAGTGATGCAGCTAGCTCAGAGGCTGAGGCAGAAAGGCCTCGAGTTCAACTTTGCCACATCCTGTCTCAAAATAAAACCAAAAAAGGCCTAGAGACGCACCTCAGTACCAGAGGGGTTACCTGGCATGAGTGAGGTCCAGGGTTCGATCTCCAGTACGGAAAAAAAAAAAAAAAACAAGTTGTGTAGCTGAGATTGGGATTGTCAAGGCACAGAAGCTTTTTGCTGATGTAGAAAGTGGGGAGGAAGGTTGGTTTTGAGTAAGAGACCCAACTGAGATAAATCAAAAAGGAATTTATTGGAAAGCCATGGGGAGTGTCTCATAGAGTCAAGAAAAATGCTGTAGGACGGGATGAGATGACAGGAATCCAAACGCCTCAGTGACTCAGGTAGCAGGAATTATGGGCAGACCATTTTGGCTGTCAGAAGCTTTGCTTTGAGCTCAAAAGAGAAAGAGGCTCATTGCTCTGGTTTGGGTCAGAATCCTTGCTGGGGCTGGGGCAAGAACCCTGAAAGACCAGGTCAATGGGAGAGGGGTCATTCTGCGGGGTCAGGAGCTAAGTCATATCACAGTGAGTAAGTTCCTACAAATTAGGCTTACTAATTTATCTTGGTTTGCCCAGCTTGAGCCCTAAAAGTCTCCTGGCCTGTGATGCCCTTAGTCTCAGGCAAACTGGGATGGTGGGTCACCACATACAACCAGCAAGTTGATGCACCAGAGGTGACCAGTGAAAAATCTCCCAAAGGCAATACCCACAGGTCTTTTTAGTTTTGCTACTGGGAATCGAACTCAGGACTCGCATTTGCCAGGAAGGGCCAGGCTGCTGAGTATATCCCCGGTTCCCACAAGTCTTTTAATAATACAGGCATCTAAGATTCCATTTTAAAATTTGTTGTGCCAAGCAGAAATCTAATGTCTCCTCTGATTTTTCTAAACCTTCACTCTAGTTTTGCACTCAGCCTGGAATCAGGGGGCAGAGAATGCTCTCAGGGAATTAAACCAAACAAATAAATTCAGATGAAGTGTCAGAGGGGCTTGGTGTCTTCTCAGTATGATACCATAGTAGGCAACATCTAGGCACTAGAAGCAAAGTCTGTCTGGTTCAAGCCTGTGATGCCCACCATCCCTGCCCTGCTTGGGGATGTCCTAATACCTCGACGACCCTGGAACAGCAAGGAAGTATGGATGGCTGGGAGGCTCAGTCTCCTACGCAGCTTCAGAAGAGCCTCAGTAGTCCCATTGGCGCCAGGCTAATGTGTGTGAGGGTCAGGGTGTGTTTGTGCATCTGCAGCCCCCTCAACCCAGTTGGGAGCAATCTGTCTCGGAACCAGACTAGAAAAAAAGGCTTTGCAGAAGCCAGATAGACCCCAGTCCACTCCTGGCACCTGGGAGGATGAAAGAGGTGCGAAGGACCCAGCTCTGCCTGGGCCCTTCCCCTACTTGACTTGCTCCTCAGGGGTGGTGCCCTACTGCGGGCTGGGCAAAGCCCCATGGTTCTTCCTGAGGAGCCTGCTGTGATCTGGATAAGCACCTTCCCAGAGCCAGTGTGTTGCTGCAAGTGCATCCGGCACCTGTGGGGTTGTTGGGAGGTGGTGGAGCCATCAAGAGCCGGGAGCTGGTTTCAGGGCTCTCCCGTGTGAGGGGTACTGAGATCCCAGCCCTCCTCTTCTTCCACTTTGCACCTGGGGTCAACAGGGCTCCTGCTATGTGACACTGAAGTCCCAAAGAGGTGGCGCCAATGTCTCCAAAACTGTGAGCCAAAATGAAGCTTTTCTCTTTTATAAGTTGATCCTGTTGTTGAAACAGGGTCTCACGGTATAGTTCAAGCTGCAGGGGAGTAGGGCATGGCCAAAGGGGCTGGACAACAGGGCGTGGCCATCAAGCATGGAAAGCTGGCCAGTCATGGCCAGGACATGTGTAAAACAGCATCTTTAGCCTGGATCTGAGGTTGGAAGAGGATGCTGAAGGATATAGAAAGAAGGCTGCATGGGCACTTCAGCCCTGGGATAGGCCGCCCCCGGTTGGGTTCTGTGGGGCTGCTGACACACAAGTACACCCTGCTTCACACACACACACACACACACACACACACACACTGGCCAGTGTGCTCTTGCACTTGTCATGACCCACTGTGCATGCAGGGCCTGCTTTCTCTCCTCATTCCTTAGTTTCTTCACCTACTTTTTAGTTTCTTCTTCCCTACCCCTTCTCCTTCCTCTCCTTCTCCTTCTCCTCCTTCCCCTTCCCCTTCTCCTTGGAGACAAGGTCTTGCCATGTAGCTCAGGCTGGCCTTGGACTTGCAAGCAATCTTCCTGTCTCAACCTCCAGAGTGCTGAGGTCACAAGCATGCACTAACACACACACACATACACACACACACACACATTTTTACAGTTCTGTACTTTAATCTTCAATAAACATTAGACTTCCACATTCGCCAGTTGTCCTGCCCACTTCTATGAAGGGGATAACAGGAGCCCAATCACAAGCCGAGAGCTGGGATCACAGGCACGTGGCACCACACCTGGCTTTATGTTAATTCTTTCGGTATTTGCTATAATGGTGCAAAGCTGTCTCAAGAGATCTCACATCCCTTTCTTGTCCCCTGTGTCTGCCCCGGCCCCCACGGCCCTTCAGATCCTGACCCCTTCTCTCTTCTGCACCCCATACTCCTCAACCTTTTGCTTTTCTTTTCTTTTAACTTTATTTATGTTATGGCTGGATCAGCCTGCTCTGGGGGTGGGGCTGGTGCAGCATGTGGTGCCGTGGATTGAACCACAGTCCTTGCAGTTGCCTAAGCAGGTTCTTTAGACTGCTGAACTATCTCACCGGCCCCATCACCCTTTTTCTTGGTGGTTTTTTGTTCTTTTTGACTTTTTTGAGACAGGGTCTCCCCCTGTAGTTCAGGCCAGCCTCAAACTCACAGCAATGGTCCTGTCTCAGCCTCCGTGAGTGCTGGGGTTACAGACATGTGCCACCACACCTAGTTTCTCAACCCTTCTTGCCATGCTCCAGGCACGTGGTCTTTCATCTGTCCCTCTGACTCTCTAAGCGCCTTGCACCAGCTGCAGGAAACACTCTTCCTCACTTTCGGGGCCTGGCCTTCCCCATCATCCAGGTTTCAAACTAAATATCACCAACTGACTCGGGTGGCCCTGGCCACCGGGCTCCCACTGGAGAGTTCCCAGGGAGGTGATAGCCATCCTGAGTTTGCCTCAAGTAACTTCAGAGCTGGGAAAATCCGAGGTGTGGGCTTAGTGTGAGTATGGCGGGGCTGTGGCTGGGCCCAGGGTGAGGACAGGGGCGAGGCTCGCCGGAGGCAGGGAGCTAGCACTGAAGCAGGAGACACAAGTGAGCCTCCCTGGATGGTGCAGGGCTGAGAGAGCGGCCAGCCCGCAAGGGGCTCGTGAGCCGCAGGAAGGCAGCGAACTCGACCCTACGGGTAAGGGAGAAATCAGAGTCGGGAGATGGCCGTGAAATAGATCATCACCCAAACAGCAACAGGGCACAGAGTAGGACGCCACGCTCCATCCTGAACTTGAGCCCCAGCCCTCTCACAG
>PVKN010022995.1:0-14967 GCA_004027915.1 Capromys pilorides | reverse complement strand
GGATGATATTAGTAGGTCATGAAAGAATTTCAGTAAAATTTAGCAACATTTCGGATAACCACTCAGTATAAATAATGAAACTTCTTGATCTACTAAAGAGTATCTGAAAACCAACCACAGTTGTCACTTTAAATTAGAAAACACAACACCCTGACCCACTGCCATCTAAACCAGGAGCTGCTTATTAAACTTGTATTATCAAGTAATTGTCATAGACATTAAAAATATCAACACTACCTTTTTTTCTGATGATATCATTGTATCCCTAGAAACCTATGACACTCTAGTCGACAATTAATATTAAAAGATAGTTTTTATCTCTTCTAGTATTATTAAATGAAAATGGGGAAATTATGTTCACATTAGTGAGATGGTATATGTAACTAATGGAAATATGTTTCAGTGGTGAGGATGAAATTCAAAGTCTTATCCATACAAGGCAAGTATCTGACCACTAAGCTACACCCATAGCCAGTAAGTAGACATTCAAACAGGATTTGAACTGAATATGACATTCTCTGGTTTGAAATGACTTCATGTCATGAAAAATGTTAATTGACCCCAAACCAATACATAAATTTAGTTCAATTCCAAATAGTATCCAAATATGGTCTATTTTAATTGTGTGAGACATCCTTAGCATTCATGAGCATGAAAAAATGTCTCAAAATATCCAAGAAAGGCATGGAAAAAAAGAACCAAGATTGTGTGGTTAGGGCCAGTCAGGAGCTTGGCTTTGGTACTATGTAGTTGTGGCAATCAACTGAATATGTTATGACGCTGGAATAAACAAATAGATCAGTGGGGAGAACCAGGAACTGGAAGTGACTGCAGCATAGATGAGAAATGTGTAAGATGGATTAATAGCAGTCATTGAAGAGCTCTTCCAACAAAAAGTATATTACTGTGTAGAAAGATGTAGAAAGGGTTCGAAGAGACAAATCACAGAAGACTAACTTGAAATACAACAAAGCCATGAAAAGACACTCGGATGCAGCAGTATGGAGGCAACTACACATCACGTGGGCAACGAGCTAGCGCTTCATACCTACTAAAGTGGCCAGAATGGAAGCTAGCACCTCCTGCTGGCAGGGAGGAGCAGAACGGAAATGGAACCTCCACATCGCTGGTGGGAGGGTGAGAGCTTTTTGTTGTTGGAAAACTGTCAAGCAATAGCTCAACAATTAAAAATATTTGTCTTTTTCATACCAGTAGTAGCATTGTTGGGAATATGCCCCATAGGAAGAAAATCACTATAGTTAGGGAAATATGTAAAAGGTATTTCCCATAATGTGGTTTGTTATGAGAAGAGAAAAGACTAAACTGGAGAGAGAAGAGCGTGCACATAGAGATGTGGCTGCATCAGGTATGCAACACCCCTGCCGAGGGCCATCGGAACGTGCGTGGATGTTCTGCTGCGCAGCTGAGAGGCTTTGCACAAGATAAAGAAATCTGTGTTCATTGGGACCCCATTTGTGTGAAACAAGAAAAGAACAAACAAGCAAAGAGCCGTGTGTGTGTGTGTGTGTGTGTGTGTGTGTGTGTGTACTTCATAGGGCTATATGAGTAGAAGTAAAGGAGGGTGACTATAGTAGGACATTTACATTGGGGTGCACTTAGTAGGGCTTGGAGGCAGAGTTTGTGTTCAAAGTTGACTTTATAATACAAGACGAGCGAAACCTGCAGAGAAACACCCATCCTTTGTCACTGCCTTGCTAGGAGCTATGAAAAAAAGAAGGAGAAAAAGCAGACATTTGCATCCCATAAATGGTTGCTTTTCAAATTTTTTCAGAGATATTTTCCTTATTTTTAGCTAAAATCAGAGTTTTTTAAACAATTCAGTTCTCTATATTTTTGTTTCAGAAACTGCAATTTGGATTTTTATTCTATTTCTCTGGAGGTTTTTTAGGTTTACATACTGTAAACTCTGTATGGTGTTTTCCTTAAGAAAGACAGAATGGGGGTTCGATCCTGGGGTGCCATGCCAGGCCGCCTCTGGCGTGTGCCGAGATGTCCACTGAGACTGAGTGTGGTGGCGCGCACCTGTAATCCCAATGCCTGGGAACCTGAGAACAGGAGGATCGCTAGCAGTCCAATCTGTGTAGTGATATCCTGTAGACCCTGTACTAAAATACAAAAGAAAAGAAAAAAGATAGCATAATCTGTGCCCATTTCTTGTGTCCTTTCAGTTGTTTTAAATTTTACACTGTTTCGAACAGCAGATTTCATAGTGATTCAAATATTGTACTGTAAGTTATAATTAATAGGGATAATAGTGATTTGAAAGTCTGTTATCCAATCTTAGGGGATCAGGGAAGCTCTTCTAGAGAAAGCATTAGACGTTTGTTTATGCAGATACCTCTAAAGTGACACTTAAAAGGAATTAGGCAGGCCGAGAGAGTGGAGAGAACAGAGAGGTTTTTCCTGCCACAAAAACCAAACCAAAACACTAACAGGAAACAGTAATACCCACAACTAGCATTTATCGAAAGTTCGCTACGTGCAGTCACCTGCTAAATATTTCGGATTGTTCCCCGCATACACTCTGCACTTTAACCCTGACTTATCTAGTCTACTGATGCGGAAATGAGGCTTCTTGTCTTGCTCAAGTGTGAAGAGCCCTAGGCACGCAGTAGTAGGTGGAACTGGGATTCCAGCCCCAACCTGTCTGCTGCTGCAGCCTGAGGCTTTAACCACTGTAAGGCCTGGCCTTCCCCAACAGGTATTAAGAGCTTGCATTCCTGTGTTGGGGAAACCGAGGGCTGTCTCAGCAGGGGAGTGGGGGAGCAATGTCTAGCGTCAACCTGTAGATATATTAACCCAATTTCATTCAGAAAAGGAACTGTGCATTCTACTCTGGTTTCAAAGCTTTCAAAGTACCTAACTAAGGAAGACATTTCTCAAGAGATAATTTAATAATTAAACTATCTTTTCCCTTACTTGAAATTTATTTTTGAATACTGTAGAAATACACATAGGAAGATAAATGCTTACTGATTTGAGCATTATATAATATGTACATGCATCAAACAGTCTAGTTTTACCCCGTTGATGTGTACAATGTGTATTTTTTATGTATTAGTTAAAATTAAATTTAGTTTAAAACAAAAATTTAACATTAAAATCAAGTAAAATAATCTTACTAATTAGAAAAAAAACTATATAAATGATTACATCTAAAATGGTATATGGGGCTGGCGAGATAGCTCAGTGGAATAAGCACCTGCTTTGGGTTTGATCCCCAGTTCCTGCCTGCAGTGCTGAACCCACCCCTCGGGCTTGCTGAGATGGCCAATTAAAACTGGGCGTGGTGATGCATGCCTCTAATCTTAGCATGGGGTGGGGGGGGGAAAGACAGGAGCATCAATAGGAGTCAGCTGTGTAGCAAGACCTTGTACCAAATACATAAGTAAATAGCATAATTTTAAAAAATTCAAAATTATTTTAAAATATGTTTTTATGGATGCCTATTAATTTTGCAAAACATTGAGTTTTCAGTGTGGTACTATCATACAACTATACAATCTATTTTGATAACATTATCTCCCTTTAGTCCCCCTCCTTAACTCCTACTCCCTTTCTTTGGTCCGTCAATTTGTCCTGCATTTTCTTGCCATCTTATTTCTTTTCTTTTTAATTTAATTTCATTTTGTTATCTTACTTTGTTTTGTTGTTTTCATTAAGTGCATGTATTACAGAAAACATGAAATATTGTGGTTTCTGTTCCTGGCTTATTTTTTATACTAGAATGATTTCTGGTTGTACCCATTTTCCTGCAAATAAAGTAATATTGTTCTTTATTGCTGAATAGCACCCCACCATATACATATACCACCTTTTCTTCATCCATTCTCTTGATAGGCACTTGAACATTTCTGTAGCTCTTTGCTAGCCATTAGAAAGGTCTAAAAGCCCTCATCCCTCTAGGCCTTTGGAACTGAACAGTGTCGGTTCAATTCATTTGCCTAGTTATTCTTGGGCTATATTTTTTTGGTGTTACAATCATTTATAAATACATAAATGGGAAGGGTCTACAGGGCGTTCAGGGTTTCTCTACTAGATCAGACTCAGAGATCCTCTTGTTTACGGCCTTCTGAGAGCTGGGATTACAGGTGCACACCACCACACCCTGTCTTAGTGTTAAATTTTTGAGTTTCTATATTCTGTATACTAATTCTCTTTTGAAAGAGAAACATGCAAATTTTGTCTCCCATTTTCTAGGATGCTCCCTTGCTGTGTTGCAGTCCCATTTGTTGATTCTTGTTATTGTATTCAGTCCTGCTGGAATCCTGTGCAGGAAGTTACTGCCTGTGTCTCTGTGTTGAATTGTTTCCTCTGTGTATTCTTCTAGCAGTTTCAAAGGTTCAGATCTTTCACAAATATTAAATTGGTTTTTGTACAGGGTGAGAAATAGGGATCCGTTTTCAATTTTCTACATAAGAATATCTGCTTTTCCCAGCACCAGTTTTCAGTCTGGCTGTCTTTTCTCCAGCGTCTGTTTGAGAATCAGGCCGCTGTCATTGCATGAGTCTGTTGCTGTGTCCTCTACCCTATCTATTTCTATGTCTGTTTTTGTGAAAGAATCATTGCATTTGGTTTTTAGAGCTTTGTAGTATACTTTGAAATGGGGACTAGCAATACTGCCAGCCTTCTATGTTGTTGCTTTGGCTATTCTGGGTCTTTTGTGTTTCCATATGAATGTTAGGATGGTTGTGCTAGTTCTGTGAAGACTATCAATGATATTTTGGTGGGGATTGTGTGTAGTTTGTAGATTGCTTCCATTAATAGGGCCATTTTAACAATATTGATTCCATCAGTCTATGACTATGGGAAGTCTTTTCATTGGGTGTTTTCTTCAATTTGTTTAGTATTCTGAAATTTTCATTGTAGAAATCTTTTTCTTCTTTTGTTAGGTTAGGAACTTAATTTTTTTGAGGCTATTGTGAGTTCAATTATTTTCCTGATTGTGTTCTCAGTTCATTATTGGTATATAGAATACCTATTGATTTTGTGGCCTATAAATCATCTTTTCCTTTAGAAGTTTTTTTTTGTTGTTGTTTGCTTGTTTTTCTAGCTGGGGGTAGTGGCACAGGTGCATAATCCCAGCATTTGGGAGCTGAGGCAGGAAGATTATCATGAGTTTAAGGCCAACCTAGACTACATGAGTTTCAGGCAAGTTTGAGCTACATAGGGAGACTCAAAAAACAAAACAAAGTAAGGTCGGCAGTATAGCTTAGCGGATTAAGCACTTTCTTGAGGAGAGCATAAGAGTCAGAGTTCAATTCTAGCTGTACCTGCACAGCCGGACTGCTCTTGAGCGCGCTGAGTTGGCGATGGAGTCCGGGCGGGGTGACGCACGCCTGTAATCCCAGCACTTGGGAGGCAGGAAACAGGTGGATCACTATGAATTGCGTAGTGAGACCCTGTAGGAAAAACAAAAAAATTTAAGGAAATCTAATTTTTTTATGTATTTGGTTAGTACAAGGTCTATAGGGTCTCATTGAGTAGAATGGATTTGTAGTGGTTCTCTGGTTTTCAGTCTCCTAAGCGCTGAGATTACAGGTGCATGCCACCTTGCCCAGTCTCAATCGCCATTTCAGTGTACCTGGGATTGAACCCAGGCCCCTGTGCTCTGCCTAAGCAGGCACTTTAGTCCGCTGAGCTATCTGGCCTGCCCCTTTAAATATTTTAGTAGTTTATCTTCATGAAGATTTTTCTTCATATGTGTCTCATTGCTTTGTTTACTTTTCACCTTGCTGGGTCAGATACCTGACACCCAAATTGAAGAAAGAAAAGGTTTATTTAGCTCACAGTTTGCCAAGGTTTCAGTCTATGCTCTGCAGAGTAGCGCATGGCAGAGAGTAGCAGTTCACAGCAGCAGAAAACAGTGAAGAGCAAGGGAAGGGCAGCCTTCTACCGCAAACAAGCTACCCTAGGGGTGGGAGTGTAGAACTCAGTCAATGTCCATGCTCTCCTCTTCCACAGGATAAGGATGTCTACAAACTAAGAACCCTGGCTGTCTGCTGAGTCACTTACTTACAAGTCTAAGCTTCTCAAGTGGACACAATGTATCGACCAACACTCATAAAGCATTAGATGGCAAGAATTCCACTCCCATTTGGAGTGGAGATAAGATACTGACAATTGTCTCATTTTCAAGTTTGTCTCTGTGTGAGATCACCTATTTACTAGAACAGGAGCTTGCCTAAGGTAGCTAAAGTAAAAGGAGGAATTTACCCTACGGGTACCAGAGCACCTGCAGACCTTAGAGGACCAAAGTTCATTTGGGTCTCAAGAGGCTGGAAAAGGGGAGGTGGGACCAGAAACTTACATTGTTTTGGAGCCACACATCCTATTTTTTATCTCACTCCTTTTATTCTTTCTGTTTAGATCAACTTTTTCTGTTTCAGCTCCCCAGGACTCCTTATGGGTTTTGGATGACCTCCAAGTCAATGGCAGTCAAGTCAGCTTCTGAGTTCCTTGATTCCAACAATCTGAAGGAAGACTCTGATGAGCAGCTGGCCCACTAGCCACCTATCTCCCTCTACTCCCAGACCTGATCTCCAGATGTGAATAAGGAGGGCTGAGACCTTTTAGTGTGTACTGTAGAGGACTTCTCCTGGAGAAGAGGGCACCAGTGTCACTGTCTTTAAGAACGGTGGATGGGTTGAGAGCTAACTGCCAGTAATGCAATAGTCCACAGAGAGCAATAATATGGGTACTATATACAACAGTGGGTGAACAGATGAAGAAATGTTCTGTGCACACAATGGGATGCTAGTTAGCCTTAAAAAGAAGTAATTTTCTGCTATTTATGATGACCTCTAGAGGACCTTCTGCTAAGGGAAATAAGCCAGGGTAACAAGGACAAATGCTGTATGGCCTCATCCATATGTGGAATCTGAAAACGAATTCATAGAAGCAGAGAGGAATAATGGCTACCAGAGGCTGGGGATGAGAAGAAGGATTAAAGGGAGAGGTTGCTAAAAGATACGAAAGCTCACTTAGATAAGGGGAGTAAGTTCAAGAGGTTTATTCACATTATGGTGGTTGGCATTGATAACAGCCTACAGTATCTCTGAAAATTTAAAGTATAGATGATATCAACACGTGCATTGTCACTGTGAGCTAATACATGCTTCTAAATTAGCTTGATTTAGACATTCATATATACATGGGTGTGCCTTTGCAGGTATCTCAGCATTCTCTATAACATAAATAGAAACAGTTTTTGTGTTTTATAACATCATGGTGGGATTTTCCTGCACAACTGAAGATATTCAAACGCAGCCAAATGACTGGAGGACAACTTTGTGGTACCTTCTTAAATTTGTATGACCATGTATGGGTTTTTAGGAAAATAGTGACCAAGAATTATGTATTGCATAAAATATGTTTGTCTTAAATATATTTTATTTTAGAATAAAACTTTTCATGTACTTTAGCCACAGACTTAGGATTTAAGAATAACCATTAGTTTGAAAAGGCATTAACTCTACCATGGACCAGGAAACTCCACGTGTCTAAACGAGTACCCGGCAAGTGAGTCAGATACTGTATGTTAACCCAATGAAAGGCAAGTTTGCCAGCCATTTATAAGCTATAACCACTCTGTTATAAACCACACCATCTGAGTGCTTTGTCTCCTGTCTTACTCAGGGGATAATTTATGTATTTTTCAATTCCTTGACTTTCTGGTCTACGTCCTACTATTTAAAATATGATTATTATTTTTTTTTTTTTTTTAGTATTAGCACCATATTAATTTATAAAGCTCAACTCAGCTAACTTTCTGTGCAAAGGGTTGATGGAGGTGAGCGGAGATGATAGTGGCAAATTTGAAGCTAAAATTAAGTTTTTTTTTCTTGGATTGTCTGTAGCTTTTTGTCATGGCCTCAGCTCGCTAGCCATTATTAGCAGTGCGTAATTAATAGTTGGCTTGGCTGGATTCTATCATTTTTCAAGTTAATTTTGTCAGAGCTGCTCCTACTCCATGGATTATTAGCCTGGACTCCTGGTATAAGTCCAGGCAGTGGCAAGTGGAATAGCAACCGAGAACAATGGGGTGGCATCTTTTTCCTTTTGTAGCTTTTCCCACTCTTACAGCTCACTTTTGGACAAAGCACCTGCTTGTTCATGGTTATAATGTGACATCATTAGATATCAGAGTCTATTGTAACCGATTCGGTGAAAACTGCCTTTAGTAACTTTCATTTCTATTTCCAATAATGTGATTCTGTACAATTCCTATTTTTTCACACTTTTGTGTCTCATTCTCTATATTGTGTTCACTTGATGGATTTTCTTCTGGGATTTCTGAAGCAGATGTTCATTTTATCAGCAATCAGTGGTTTTCTCTGGAAAGTGGTTGAGTAAGTGGTCTGACATGCTATGGTCCTCAAAGCACTGGAGGACTGGAAACTAGATTAGCAAATAAACTTTGGTTTGCCAGAAGCCACAGCTAGTGTGTTCCATGTAATGCAACCAATTCTGTCAAATTTTAGTTCCCACCAGCTTTTTAACCCAATTAGCAAAGCGTATAAACATGTCTTCATTATTTTCAACTTTATACATCTTCCTACACTGGAGGATGTCTTGTGTGCCCTACTGCCACCCTTACTTAGCACAGGTGACCTATTGGCAGCCAATTTGTATGTGTTTTTCATACTGTCACATTACCCTCCAGAACCCAAGATCCTAAATATTTGATTTTTTATATTTTATAATATGTGACACTCAAAATGTTACCAGTTCCCTAAGTGCATAGTTTCAGTGCTGCACCACCATTTTGAAAGACTAAGTCACCGCAAGTCTCATGAATGCCAAGAGTTTTGTAGCATGTTTCCAGGGAAGCTGGAAGATAATACTTTTTTGCTCATTCTTGTGTTTTCTCTTGCTCCAAATCTCTCACACTGAGCGACACCTCCCAGGCTTTATCTTCTGAGAAAAGGTTTCTGTAAATCTCTGAATTACCCAGGCTGAATTTCCACTTAGGATGCTCCCGCAGTTTTCGAGAGTGCTGGGATCGCAAGCATATGTCACCTGCCTCTTCATTCATTTTTATCACTGCTGCCCGAGCTGAATGGAGTCACTGTGCCCCTTGTGAGGGGCACATCCTGATAAACAGCAATCACTGAGGACCAGCCCGCGAATGCAGTATCTCATGTTCCTGCAATTCTAATTCATTTCATGGATTCTTAACCTTTGGGGATGACAGGTGTGAAAGTGCAACCTTGCTTGAAGCCTGGAGAGTGGACTGGGTCCCCTTGTTTGGAGATAAAGGTGAAATTTTATGGCATTCTGCATTTGTTCCACACTGGTCATCTTCCATTGGAACATCATTCCAGAAGCTTTCTCATTTGGTCCAGTTCCTGAGCCCACAAAGAATCCCTTTGACAAATAGTGAAGTTTATATCCCTTTATCTTAAGAGCTCACAGCTCTTTATGTGGTACGGACTGTGCTTCAGAACAAAAATTATTCAAGATACGTTTATTGATTTTATGTATCAGAATTGAGGAAACAGCAGAGAAGGAGACAAGGATGCTCCTGGGTTCTCCCAGTGGGCGCTGTAGGCCCAGAATGGCCTCATCATTCATTTACTCCCTAAATCAGAGGAAAAGTGGTTGTAAACACTGGAAAAAAAAATATACATTTACCATGTTCTGTAGCGTAACATAGGCACCAAATAGAAAGGAAACATCACTTCCTAATAGAATATTTCTGATCAGTTACTTCCACTCAGGAAATAATTTTCATTATTGTCTTCAAGCTAGCAATTACTTTATCCTTTTCTTTGACATTCCCTTAAATCTGTTATTATTCAGGCTGTCTGTCCAATTTCTTATCACATTGGCCTATTTGTAGCTTCCAAACGTTAACACCACTATCGGAAATGAAACCTATAAAAATGCCTTAGGGACATAAACTGTGTGGAGGCAGAAATGGTATTTAAGCCCTTAATAAAATTATGAGCTTTGAAACCTATTGGGTTCATAGGATTCTTTTTCCACTGCCAGTTTTTGGTGGAGTTGGTGGGTGGAAAACAGTCTTAATTCACATTTGTCACATTTATTGTCTTCTCTTTTAAAATGCAATTTTCACGAACCAAAGATTTATGAGAACTTAACATTGCTTGAAGGTATCTATAAACTTTCTTTTTTTTCGACTCTCAAAGCAGCATCTCTCTCTACTGGTCTAATTCTTGCAAGCAGAAAGCTATATGTCGTTTCTGCACAGACCTTTCTTCAGAAAAGTACAAGGGAGAAAAAAAGAAAAGTGGGAAATGGGGAAGGGTATAAAGGAGACACGAAGGGGTTAGAAAAGGGAAAGGGGAACCCTGGCTGGCGGATCGGCATTGGGGAGCAGCCGCTGCGCGGAGCCGCTGACGCCACTGGTCCTCGGAACTGCCAATCGGGGTGTAATCCTGTAGGAATTTCTCCCGGGTTTATCTGGGAGCCACATTGCCGCCTCTTCTCCCCCAGTCGCCCGGGGAGCTCAGAGAAGCAGGCTCAGGAGGGAGGGAGGTAAGGAGCCGGAGGAAAAGAGGCGGAGGCGGAGGCCTGGGAGGAGGAGGGGGAAAAGGAGGGGGAGGAGCAGGGGCGCAGACGCCGAGCCACCAGCCCGCCCCGGCGCGCGGCTGTCCAGACGCCCCGAGAGCTCCGGCCGCGCGGATTGCGCGCCCCCGCTGCTCAGACCCCAAACTTCAGCTCCATTCCGAGCCATCGAGTTTATTCCTTAAAACCAGAAGCCAAGCTGCGACGCGGGGAAGGAGTCCGCGGGGAAAGGGGTAAAACCACAGCCGACCCGGGGAGCTCCCGAGAGCAGCCTCCCTGGAGCCCCAACTCTGTGCCGGCAGCGAAGAAACCAACAAGTGAGAAAGCGCCGCATTCCCGGGGCGCAGCGCGGGCGGCGGGAGCAGGCGCAGGAGAGAGCGGGCGCCCCCCGAGCCCCGAACCCCGAGCCCCAGCCTGGATCGCAACGGCTGCCCGGGTCCGGATCCCTCTTCGCGGGTTGAGCGCTGGGCAGGAGAAGGCTTCATTTCTCTCTCTTCGCAAGCGGCTGCGGGAAGAAGCCGGTCCCCGAGGAATATGCGGCGCGCGTGGATCCTGCTCACCTTGAGCTTGGTGGCCTGCGTGTCGGCGGAGTCGGTGAGTGGACCAGTCAGGGGACGCGCGGCGGTTAGGGGGCTCCGGGCCACGAGGGCGGCTTGCAGGGTGCCGGGCAGCGCCGTGCGATGACTCCCCCGGCCGGACGCAGCGCTCGGCCCGGAGACCCGCTGGGACAAATGCACTCGCTTCTCCACCCCTTACCGGGTCCTGTTACCTTCCTTTCTTCCTAGAAAAGAGCTCATTGCACGCGTCTCCCCACGGTCCCCGGGGGTGGGGCACAATATCGCAGTTTTATCTGCCCGCAGAGGCCCCGAAGTCACTCGCAACTTCGTCGCCCTCCGGGAATCCTGCTGGGAGGTGCGGGGAAGGACGGAGGGGAAAGGGTACTGGGTGGCCAGGGACTGGCTACGGGCCGCGAGGGACCGAGCGCGCGTTCCACGAGCCCCTGGGGTGACCTGGAAACTTCGGGGACGTTCCCCCTACTCCAGTTTTTCATTTGGATTGAATGCAAGTTTTGGGGGGACGGGCCAGATCTAAGGAATCGGAGAGCGCTTGGAAAGTTAAGTTTGGAAAGTTCTTTTGTTTGATGTGCCGGGTGGTTGGGGCGAGGTCCCGACCCTATGCCGAAAAGGCGGTCCGCAGTCCCGTAGGGCACTGGGGATCCGTAGGTCGCGCTCGAGAGTGCAGTGTGTCGGCCGCTGGAGCCCGGTCCTCGGGGACCTCTTCTTGTCCAGGGCCGCAGCGCGGCCGGAGCCTCCGAAGCGGGAGGACATTTTAATCCGGGGTGCTCTGGAGCGCGGCGAGCACGGCAGCCGCGGGTCGCCCGGGTCTCGGTGACCGAGGCTCCGCTCTGCTGCGCGAGCTCGGCTCCGCCGGAGGAGTCTCCGCGGGCGCGCCCGGCTGCGGGTACCCAACATCCTCCCCCGCCCTGGCAGTGCGAACGGATTGCTCCTGTGGGTCGCGTTTTGGGGGTTGGAACTTGTTTCCCTAGGTCGCCCAATGAGCGCCCTCTAATGGGAACGGCCTCCTCCGCTCCCCGCGTCCGCTGGCTTCCCCGTGGCGGGGCTGCGTCCAGCCAGGTGGAAGCCGGAGCACCTCGGCTTTGGTTCCTTCTGCTGTGCCGGTGCCGCCCGCAGCCGTAGTTTCTGTCGCTTCTAATTCCCCTCGGATGCTCTTTTTTGCCACCTAATAACGTGCGCATTTTTTAACTAAAAGGGCTATTTTTCCAGGATAGTTACTGTGTACCATCTGTAGTAGGTGTTGTGACCCCCCCCTCCCCCGCCCACTGCGCTGTGGCAATTTCGGATTGGGAAACTTCTTTGGCTCCCGGCATGGTCCTCGGCGTTTGTCATCAGGGTGCTAACAGATCCCGAATGCTTCCCTGAGTTGGAACACGTAGAATTGGAAATTATGCAGAAGAGATGGGTGTTTTTTGAGTTTCCAGGTTGTAAAATACAGCTCCGAGCCTTATCAGTATTTCTTACCGGAGAATGATGTTTTAATCTTCGGGGATTAGCTGTCTCCCAGCCAGTATAGAACTTTGGCTCGTTGTACACAAAAAGAGAGAGATTGTGTGTTTATTTCGGAAAAACATTATTGTTTATCTTATTGCAAAACAGGGCAAAGGGACAATTTCATGTAATGATTTTCAAGAGAAGCTGTACCTAAAATGCTGTCTAGTTTTAGTAGGAGGCTTTCTCTTCTAAGAACTAAATCCTGCCCCAGGGGTTTGCTACCAAGTGTTCTTGTTTTGGAATTCCAGGGAAGGAAAAAAAAATCCTGGTTTGTTTTTTGCATAAATCTGACAGTGCTCCTTAAAGAGTTAAGCTTTTGGCTAAACTATACCTGTCCTCTCCCGTGACAACTTTGCCCTTAAGCCTGCAACTTCCGTGGCTAACGTAACGTTTCTCAATTCAAAACAGAATTGGATATTTTCAGAATGAACGGCTTTATTGCAGCAGGCGCTGTTGTCAGCCATTGGAATATTCTCCAGAAGGGTGATTAGATATTTTTAAAATGTCAGCTTGGAGATTCGCTGGAGTTTTTGCTAGCAGTGAGTCAGTCTTTCTCCGTGGAAGATATTTCAAGGCTCGGAATGGCTAATCGTTTAAATCACTTTTCAGTCTCTGTTTATTTCATGTGGAGCAGCATAAATATTACACGGATGCCAAAGGCTTAATTTTTAAAAGTTTAGCCTTTAAGAGAACGTTATTTTTTGTGCTTTGCATTTGAACTTGAAAACTGCCACTGCGTTTTCCACTGGGATTGAGAAGTGACCCTTGAGCAGAAGCTGCCTTTTAAAAAGAAGCAAGGAGTTGTGCCTGTTAGGAGCTCTGGAGTTTTAGATCTAGCTGAGGGTGGGGAGGTTCGCAGGGCTCAGGGCTTAGAGCTGTCTGTGAAAAGGGCCCAGCAGCCCCTCCTGGGTGGACTCAGAGAAAGCCATTCAGGCCCTCCGCTGGCAGGTTAGGACTTTCGCTGCGGGGACACCTGGCAGGGGGAAAGCCTGAGTATGTGTGGGGGTGACATGTCGTTTCCTTGCCCCTTTTTCACATGGCTTTATCTCAAGAAATAATGTATTGCAGGCTGCGGTTAACACATAATTCGAACTGGGAAGATGTATAAGAAAAGGAAGCATTTTGAACCAGTGGGATTTTGTAAACATGCTTAGATGTCTGTGAAGTAAAGAAACTCTCAAGTCCTCCGGAGCTACACTTTACCTCCGGGTGCATCATGAAAGGCAGGCCCTGGAAAGTTTGCATGAGAAAGGAAAATAAAATGGAAATTGTGGAACTTTGGCAGTTCTTTTAAAGGTGGATGTTGGGTGGTTCAGTGAGGAGGCAAATTACCTCTGCTAGAGAGTTTGATAGAAACAGGGCTCTTTATTGTTTAGTTGGATATTAGCAGCAGATAGATGTCATGTAAAAAGGAAACCTTAGGAAAAAGATGAGGTTTTTAAAAGGTGATGTGTATCCAAAAAAATTTGCCTTTCGACTCCTGCTTCTGAGATGTCATATACTTAGTTGTTATTTTTGATAGCAGCCGATAAGAAATAGCCATACCTATTGGGAGGGTACCCTGTGGTATGTTGATACATGCGAACGTTGTGTAATGTTCCAAGCAGGACAGCATATCTGCTGTGAATGGTGCCCACCATCCAGAGGACAGCCTGCCAGAGACTGTGCCACGTGATCGCTCACGAGACGCTATGAAGAGTGATTAGTTTGAGAAAAATTGCAAAAGATCAACTAGGTTTTTCCAGGACAAAGCCAGATTTCAATTTTCCTGAATCACTAAAGACCCGACTGGTCATCCAGAGGTATCTTGCAGTCTACTGAGGGTGGTCAGGCCTGTCAGCTGCACAGAACTCTCATTACAGTTTCCAGGGAGTCCAGTTAAGCCTGGGTGCTCTTGGCAGAGCTGCTGGCTGTGTGACCCAGGAGGCTCTGGGAGGAGTGCCTCTGAGTGTAGATTCTCACTAGATGTCCTTCCTCCACTGCCAAGAACCAAACTAAGAGATCTCGCCCATGATTTTCTTCTTCCCAAGGCAGAAAGACGATCTGCCATTCATGCCACTGTGAACAGCACATCCCAGTATCTCAAAATCACTTAATTGTTTCATGGAGTGGAAGCCGACATAAAGTCTTAGAGAAAAGTCAGAAGTAATAGAGAAGAGCCTTTGCTGAAAACAAGCTGATGTTGTTCAACTCCTACAGTCAGCAGTGCCAGGACGGTTTAAAGTCTAATCCTTTTGTATTTGCATCCTAGATGAAATCCTGGACTTATTCATTTTCGTTTGCATCCGTATGTGTCTATCTCTAAAGCCACCTGTGTTTGTTTATTGTACACCTGTGTATTCAG
>PVKN010022994.1:0-14966 GCA_004027915.1 Capromys pilorides | reverse complement strand
CAGCACCAGGGTCCCATGCCTCCCTTGCCTCCCTCGCCTCCCACGCCTTTTCCACCTCCTATACTGGCTCTTTCTGATTCCTGAGCCTGAGGCCCCCACACATGAGTCACTCATGCTGTCACTGATCCCCGAGACAGCCGAAATGGAATGGGGGTGTCCTTCTGGCCCCTCAACCCTGATAGGCCAGAGGAAGGGGTGGCCTCCCAGAGGCAGGGGCACGCAGGAGGGGCAGGGTCCTGACACCCCAGGTTCGTCCTTCTTGGGCCCTTTGCCTTTTTAATTTCAAAAAGCACCAGTGTGATTCTGAGGCGGCTTAGAGCAGTGAGCTTTCACTAGGCTGTGCTGTCAGCTGACCCCAGAGAGTCTACCTGGCTGGCAGCCCACAGTACCTGACACACAGCTCTGTGCTAAACGAGACCATCATGGCATTGTCTCTTTCTCCCTCTGTCTTTACTGCCAGCACCAAGGATAATCTATTGCCACACCCCCATGCCTTCTATCAGATTCTCTTACGTCTATGCACATACACACACACAGACCTCCATCCTCCTGTATGTTTTTTAAGATCCGTAGAGAAATAGAAATGTACATCCCAGGCCTGGTCATGGATGCCCACAGCCCTCATACCTCCCTTGCAGCCTGAGGTGAACACACGCAACCACCTGCTTTCCAACTTCCGGAAGGGCTGCCCAGGCACAACCTAGGCAACCATGGTGTGACACAGCACCACCTGCCACCGAAGAGGAAGGTCACCAGGCCATGCCCATGGGGCCCTTCCTGCCGATCCCACAGGACACACTGTCCCCAGGCCCTACCTGGCAGCTGAGGGCTTCTCCCTACTGCCCAGCAGCTGGCCTCGGGCAGTGGCCACCACAGAGGCGTTATCCAGACAGGTATTCCCCTTACCTTTCTTTTCCCTTTTATAACTTTGTTCTCCATTCTTTAAAAACAGAAGGAAATCAGCTGACATTTCTTGGGGGTCATTTGGGTCTTCCCACTGGCCGGGAAGGAGGCAGCACCACACAGGGAGGCACAGCCTGGTCTTGGAGGGGTCTGCAGTACACTGGCAGGGCTCTGGGGGCCACATGACAGGATTTTTTTTTTTTTTTTATACTGGGTATTGAACTCAGGACCTTGTGCTTGCCAAGCAGGCCCTTATGCTGCTGTGCTGTCTCCCTAGCCTCGGGAATCTCAAAGGAAACAGAAAGCCACAGGTCCCTGGTTTCTCTTAATCATCAAGGAAAGCTTATCCAATAGGAGTTTGCTGACTGCCCTGTTCAGGTCTATAAGAAATCCTACAGAGCACAGCAAATGGGGACAGCGGGGCAGGAGGGGGAAGGGCACCGTGTGGGGTCAGCCAGCACCTGGCCCTGCTTCACGGCCTGGCCGCCTGCCCATCCCGAGGCTGTGGGTGAGTCACTCCAGCTCTGAGCGCACGTCCTTCCCTTTGGAGGGCATCATCCAGTCACAAAGCCAGGGTGAGGATTCAGATAACGCGGGTCAAAGAGCAAGCAAAACTGCCACAGCTCAGCCACTGACAGTGGACCTGGAACTATGTGCGAAGTATTGTGTGGATGATTAATTATTAGTGTGTGGATTATCTCTTCCAATTCTTTTATATCCTCAATTTCAGGTGGAAAGCTCTGGAAAACTAAAGCCTTGCCCAAAGTCGTTCAGCTCATAAGAAGCCTAAGTCAGAACACACCGGGGCGGGGCCCACTCCAAAGCCTCCGCTCCTCTTCTCAGTAGCCGGTAGGTAGTCGTGACAGCCCCACTTGCCCTGCAGGAAGCGGAAAGGATGGGGGAGACAACTCATCAGAAGAAGCTGGCAGATGCCAAGCTGGGGGCCGCTGGCTCCCACCCAGGAGGCAGATGGAGGGAGGGAGGGAGGGAGCTTTGGTGGAGAGTGATTCAGAAGCCTCTCTGAAATAGGTAGAGCTGGCTGCCCGCCTGGGAGGAGGAGAAGGATGGAGAAGAGGGGAGGTGCAGTGGAGCCAGGCAGAGAGCCGGGGCTGGGAGGGCACAGACCATGGGACAGAGTGGACAGGGAAAGCAAAAGGGACCTGCCGGAGTGCGGAGTGGGTTTCCCGAGCCATTGGCTGGGGGCAGTTCTGTTCTCCTGGGACCTTTGTCACCTGCACCCCGTGGTCTCCTACATCTGCTCCTCCAGCCACGCGCAATCAGGCGGGCATCAAGAGGTGCAAAGACCTCAGGACCTCGCGTCACGCAGCGGCTGAGCCAACTCTGCAGCAGGCGGATTTTTTCACTCCCACAAGCACTCCTCGGCTGGCCCACCAGGGCTGATGGCAGCCCCAGCTCCAGGTGCCTGGAAGCTACGATGCAGCCAGGGCACCTTGCCCCAGCATGCGAGGGCTCTGGGGTTGAGGAGGTAAAAGCAAGGCTGGGGCACTTGAGCTTCTCACTGCAGGGTCCCCGTCTGACTGGACTTTGTATCCCTCCTACCTGATGGGACAAGGCAGGCACTTCCTTAGTAATGTTTTGTTGAGTGAAATTCAACAGAAAATTCTTTGGTCTAAGATCTCTGTGAGATTCCACACACCTGTGGTTCTTCAGAAGTGCGCTTTGAAAGCCGTCCGTGAGCCTGCGTTTAGCTCTATTCTAGTCAGAGGGATCATTGTGCCAGTCGCCCATTCGCCTCCCGGGGTGGACGTGCCACTTTCACATACTCTCTGCCACAGCATCCCAGCACGCCCTGCATTCCCTACTTTAGTGCCCATCCCTCTACCTAGGTGAAGCTGGGGTTCTCTCTCGCTCCCTCCAATTGGGGTGCGCATGCTCAGCTACCGTCGCAAATGCTTAAAGTCACAATGTCATCCCTAGCTCCATACTTCACCCAGCTGTACGTAGCAAGGCCCAGCCCAGACCTTGGAGCCACAGAGCAAAGACAACGGGAGGAGAAATGATCAGGGCAGCCCCATGACTGGCTCAGCCTGCGCCCACCACCCTGCACCTCGTATGGAAGTAACAGGAGCTGGGAGGGCCAAAAGCCAATTGCACCAAGCTCTGTGGGTCACGTGGCCTCCTCCCGCCCTCCCTAGCAGAAGAGCTGAGGTTTGGAATGGCGGAGATGGCTTTGGGGCCATGGCCAGGGTCCGGCTCCAGACCATGGCTTCCTGGGAAGGGGGGCTCCCTGGTTCACTACCTCCCACCTGTGAGTCTCAGGGTAACCTATCTAACTTTATAAACGGAGAAGATAACCAGTAACTCACAGGGCAGTGGTGTAGACCCAAGAAAACACAAAGGTGACTGCGCTTCCCTCAGAAACATCCAACTCTCTGCTCCAGCGCCCCTAGCGCCCTCTTCAGACATTTTTCACAGTCTCAGGAGATGACATATTCAGGTGGAATTTGTGGATAGAAGGGGAAAAAAAAAGAACTACAAGTCTACTTCTTTTGTTAAACCTCCACGACTCCTCTACAAGGTGCAAGTCTTCTGAAATTTAAAAAGCAGCACCCTGGAGCTGGATGTGGTGGAGTACACCTGTAATCAGTCCCATCCTTGGGAGGCTGAAGCAGGAGGGTCACAAGTTCAAGGCCAGCCTGAGTCAAAGACTCTGTCTCAAAAAACTTATGTTAATTAAATTAAAATCAACACACTGATGGAGACCTCATTCACAATGTAGCAAAGGGGAGAGCGATTCACACAGTCCTCCCCAGCTGCAACAGGCACGGACAGTGTGTGCTACGACAGCGCTTCTGCAGATCAGCAGGAAAATACTCTGGCTCAGAGGTCAGAGAAGGCTTTTCTAGTAATGCAGTAATCATGAGCGGAATAACTTTGCCCGAGGGCTGCTATGGGCCAGGCACCACTACAAGCGTTTCGCATTTTGTTCTCATTTAACTCTCAAGTCACAACCTGAAGAACTGGGTCCGGAGCTGACAGAACTGATGCCCAAACCAATGAGCTCCTGCCATGGCCTTGGGCAGCTCATCAGTGGTGCAGCCAGGGTTTGAACCTGCTCAGCTTTGCTCCTTTAGCACAAAGCTCTCGGACAAATTCTGAGTGGCTGAAATTTTCTGCAAAGGCCCGCAGGGCTGAGGTCCCCAGGGAAAATGCTGCCTCTCCTAACCGGCCCATGGCCTTGCCTCTGGCCACCAACACTGCCCTTGGGCTGCCTGGGAGGGAAGTTGGTCCCAGCTCTACCTGTCTGAAAGTCCCCTGTGGGCACCTCATAGTCAGGGAGACTGATGTGAGAGCCCCCGGTCTGTGCCTACACTATCACAACAGAAACAGAACTCTCAGGATAAGCCCAGGGCTGCTGCATGACGTGGCATGCCGAGCTCAGCCTCCCTGGGCTTGGGCCTCTGCATGCTTAGCTCTGGCTCACACTGATTCTCTTGGGCCACTGCTGCAAAGGTGGAAGAGATGGTGTCCGGTGTGGCTCCCAGCACCTGGAGTGCCGCCGCACCAACAGCGTCAGCATCCAAAGCCTTCACAGAGCCCTGCCACCAGAGAACATTTTCCTCTGTGGTAATTCCCGCAGGGGACGGCAGCATTTTTCAACCAAGGAATACCTAGAATTCACTGTCCCATGCTAAGCGCATTCCGCGCGCTACCTTGTTCAAGCCTTAACACGAGGAGGATGGCCTGCATTTGACTTAGCTTTAGGACTCCAGGGAAGGGTAGGCCCACACCTCGATTTTATCTGTGTATACATATACAGGAACTCAGAACCCTGTGTACAGAGAAGGGGTGGGGGGCCAAGCAGGCCAGAAGGTTCTGGGTGCTTATCACGTGCCAGGTGCTGTTCTCAGTACCCTTCATGTAATAGCTGATTTCTTCCTCCTCAGAAGGTACCTATGATAAGGCACTGCTTTATTCTCCTTTTCCAAATGGGGAGGTGGAGGGATACACAGGCAGGCGGTCGAAGAGCACACTTTGGGGCCTAGCATGGTGGCAAATGCCTACGATTCCAGCACTCGGGGAGGCTAAGGCAGGGGAATTTCAATGGGCTGCAAGTTCAAGCCGAGACTGGGCAACCAAGTAATCTAGTGATAGTGAGGCCCCATCTCAAAATAAAAAGGGTTGGGAATGTGGCTCCTTGCAAAAGCCCTAGGTTCAGTCCCCAGAACTGAAAAAACAAAACAATTGTTGTTGCATGTCCTGGGATCCCGGCCTCCCCGCCCCAGTCTCCTTCCTATATCCATTCTGCCTTACAGAAAGTCACCGATGACGTCTTCCCGTAGACAGCACTCCTCTGCCCCAGAACACTCGAAGGCTTCCCTGCTCTGTAGACTCAAAAAGCTCCAGCAGGTTGGAGAGCACCGGCAGGGGACCCAGGGCTCCTGTGGGATCTGGCCTCCCCTGCTTCCTCCAGATCCCAGATGTTTCTCTGCTTATTCTTTGGGCAGCCAGGCTTTCCCTGGCCCCTGCTGTAAAGGACGACCCTCCCCTCCTTCAGCCCTGCCTCCTTCCCTGGCCTGCTTCTCTCCCTCAGCCCCTCCATCCCAGGCTCCCACATCAGACTAACTCGTGCCCTGTCTCTTCCTTTCTCCACAGCAGCTCTGGGGGCAAGGGACGTAGTTCCGCTCTGCTCTGGTTTGGTTTGGTTTGGTTACTTTCCCCAGCTGCAGGCCCAAAACCTAGAGCAGGGCGTGGCCTAGAAGAAGCACCCCTAACTATCAGCAACACTACAACAGCCACCGGGAAGCAAGCCTGCACGCAGAACCACAGCGAGATGGGGCTGGCTTTTCTCCAGCTTCCCTCCTGCTCCCCGGCCAGGCCAGAGAGGCCTGGCTGCGGAGCCCAGAGGCCCGCCCGCTGTGACTACCCTTCCTAGGCCACCACCGAACGCTCCCTGTGCAGCCCCAGGCCCTTGTCTGCCCATCCTGTTTTGGACTTATAGTCTCTGTCTCCATGTCTGTCTCTCTGAGTCTGTCTGTGCCTCTCTCTGTCTCTCACGGAAGGCCACTCGCCCCTGTGCTGAAGGCCTCACCGTCTGGCCTCATCTCCCCACCCGCCGTCACATTAGGTCTTTCCCCACTCCCTCCGGACTTGCCATCTATGAGAGAAGCTCTCTTCCTCCCTCCCACGTGCCCATCTGCACTTCAGCCCCTCCAAGTCCAGGCCCAGTGCTGCCCCTTGGCCCCCCTCCTTCCCTTCTTCTAGGAAGCTTTCCATGTTCCTCCAGCCCATGGAAACGCTTCCCACAGTCATTTCGACGTTCGTCATCGGCTCCCTCTATGACCCAGCCGAATTACTACTAAAACCTCCTGCTCTTTTATTTATTTACATACAAGAGTCTTGTGTTCCCAAGTTCCCTGGAAACTCTGGGAGGAGAGGCCACCTTATCTCTGCTGTCATCCCAAGGCCCAGCCACACAGTAGGCTCTGTGCGTGCTTCTCGGGTAACCTGCCAAGGTAAGCAAGCTGCTGTCAGGCCTGACCAGGCCACTGCCAGGGCCGTCCCCACCCAATGCACTGAGGTTCTGAGTCTGCTTCAGAGCCACTTCAGCTGGAGTTACCTTTGTGCCCAGTCACGGGCCCGTGTTTACAAATATAGGGAACCCCAAGTCCCACTCTATCACCCCGGCAGGCACCCCACAGAGCACAAAGTTTGCAAAGTATAATATATCTAAGAAAGGGGAGGATGTGGTTCTCCTAGGCAAACCTAGAGTTCTGTGTGGTCCCGTTCCCTCAGCTGCCAAAGCCCACCAGAGGGGATGCACAGCAGTGAATCCAGGGCACAGCCTGCACTGTTCTCATAACCAGGGTTACAACAGAAGGCAGGGAACGCTGCTTTATAGGTCCACTATGGAGGGAGAGGGGAGGAGGGCAGAAGGCACTGGCCTGTGTCCTGTGACCCCCCCACCCCCAAGGTCGAAAGGCTGGGACCCGCCCCTCCCACTCAAGGGCCTGGGCCAGGTGAGCGGGAAGTGCCCGGGCATGAGGCATACAGGTGAGTCACACCCTATGCACCCAGCTCCACCAGTTCTAAAAATTAATCAGTCATGGTGCCCAGATTAACTGCAATTTAAAATAAAGAAATACATCCGAAATACTCTCCCTGGCGCCCCAAACCCACAGGCTCAGAAGTCCACAGGAACAGCCACATCCCTGTGGCTTGCTGTGCTGCCCATGCAACCTGCCTTCTGGCAGTAACACAGGCTCCTAGTGGTCTGTTCCCCTTCCCGATGAGGTTCTGCCCACGCACACTCACAGAAATAAGCACCCGACATACTTCCCCGTGGCTAGTCTGATCTTCAAAGGAACAGACGTGGGCCGGGTAGGGAGGTGGCATATCCCTGCATGGCAAAGTGGCCTGCATCTATGTGAAAAACACAGAACCATTCTGAAGCACCCATGGGTGAGAGGGTGAGGGCCACTGTGGAGTGCAAGCGCCTGGGTCCCCTACTGGTGAAGGTCTAGAGAGCCCCTGGGCTGCCAGGCATGAAGGGGAGGGACCCATCACCCCACCAGGCTGGAAGCCCAAAGGCTAAAGCCACTGCTTGGCCTCCTGAGAATTTCATCTTCCACAAGGAAAAGGAAACATCCGCGGAAACAACCTAATTTCCTAGTTCCCACAGTGGAGGGGGAGCAGGCTGGTTACCAGGAGGACACAGTAACTGTGGAGGAAATGCAGTCATTTCCTGCAAATTTTGTGAGGCCAAGAAGGGGAAGTTGGTGTCAGAGACTCTGAGGAAACAGACTTGAAGCGACCGGGAAAGAGAAGGGCTACGGACCTGAGGCTGGGAAAGTAAGCGACACAGGGCCTCTGAAACACGCCTGCAGCCCTGACTGGTGTGGAGGAAAAGCCAACTCCGGGATGGAAAAGGGGGCTCAGGTGGGACAGGAGCTTGGTTTGGTTTTGTTTTAAAAGCCATTGAGGTGCTTTCAACAATGTCAAGTGCCCTGGGCCAGGAAGTTAGAACCCAGAGCACCGCAAACTCTGTGGCTGTGATGCTGAGCTGCGGTCCTGGACCCTCTGGGCCCCAGGGGCACACAGTTTCCAACTTCCTTTCTTTGCTGGGACACTTGCCAGGAGGTGGCCAACTGCAACTGACCTGGCTGATCGGGCTTCCAGGGCCATCTTGTCACAGGTCAGAGCAGCGAAAGGAGAGACAAGCCAAGAGGCAACTGGAGCTGGAAACCAATGAAGTAGGTCATCCCTGAAGCGGGGTCCCCGGCAGGGGGCTGCAGGGCTCACTCCTGGTGAGCGAGGGCTGCAGGGCTCGCTGTCAGGGGCCTGGCGAGGCCATGGGCTGACACTTCCTTGGATCCTGAGAACTCAACTGAACAGGCATGGATGGGATTCATCAAGTCAAAAGTTAACCAATGTGATTGTTCTGAATGAGGTGGGAATGAAATAGCAGACTGTCTTTAAAAGTTCTAGAACCACGCGGGGAGAAGCAACCCAGCAAGAGCGTGTGTGAAAAGACCTGGTCAGCCGTGACTTTAGCAGTGTGGTGTCGCTGACAGAACCTGGAGCTGCATGAACAGGAGTGGAACGTCCTGAACCTGAGAGGACACAGTGCCCTTCCTCCGTTGTAGGCACACTGTGCGCATGACACATCATTCTTGGCACTGCCTGTGCTGAAAGCAACAATGCAGACCTGCCAGAACCACAGGCAAGGGAAAGCAACCTGGGCCCCCTCCTGGCCTTGTTAACCTTGGAAAACACTCAGGGGTGGTCAGGAAGAGCGGGATGGAATACCATCTCTCTGAGCAGACAATGCATTTGTTTTCAAGTCTTTCCATTATAAAAAGCCTAACTGCAGAATATACCTCACCGTCCCCCGGTCCGCCAGTAATCTCAGTCTCTCCCCGCTCCCCATCAGCTCCCATGTGGGAATCTGACTGTTCCTCCTGGTGGCATATCTATACCTCTGCAACCTTCAGCATCTCAGGAGTCCAAACACCTAAGGAGAGTTTGAGTCTTGGTTGGCTCAAGCCTTCCCTTTATGCCCTCTTGGTAAAATCCAGCAAACATCATCAAAGCTTCGAGAATGAACGGAAGAATTAGCGGCCAGAAGACAAGAAATGAAAACAGCATCACCACCTCGTCAGCAGAGAATTGCAAGTCAGAATAACAGCCACAGCTGTGGTTCTGCGTCAAAATGTGAGTCAATTCAGTTGGATACTGAAAGTGAAGTTTTAGAAGCAACCAATTTTTATATAGATGCAAGAAGGATATGAAATGAAAAACATGTCTGAAGTCTAAAGAGATTCTTTGAGTAAATATAAAATCTTTAAGCCATAGCAAAGTATTAGGACCCATCTAATGGACAGAACTTTTTCTTGACATGACACGGCACGTCTTACAGTCCATGTTGTACTCAATTTTCCTTTTACAAAAACAGTATCTGAAGCATTGTGATGTAGCGGCGGGAGTAGATGTGCTCTCTATGACTCCAGAGTAAGGAGCTGAAATAAAATGCCACCAGCAGGAGCTGTCCAAAGATGAGCCAGGCCACCTCTGGTGTGCTACACCAAACTGGACCACCCAGGTGGAGAAATCCAGCCCCCAGCGAGGTGGATCTGGCTGTCTCGGCCCTTCAGTTCCAAGTATACAAATGCTGGATGTCCCCTATTTCTTCCTGGCCCACCAGGCACTCTAAAAGAGACACTGTTTTGAAAGTCAGTGCTGGTAGTAAAAGCCATTCAGGGAACAGTGCTAAGGGGAGGCCTAGGGTACAGAGGGGCCCCACCCATATCTGTGCTCTAAGGCTCCTGTGGAGCAGTTCAATAATGAGTGTGGCCCCCTATGTCGGGTGCCACCCATGGGTGCTGTGCCCTCTGCCCAATGCAATCCCCCAAGCGCACTGTGAGATGAGTGTATTGCACCCACTCGGCAACAGAGAACCAAGTGCTGCAAGCCCACTCTGCGACAATAAGTCACAAGAGAGGACAAGCCAACGCATGCTCTGCACTCAGCAGGTTGAGCAATCAACTGTATTAACCTGTGTGGAGCCATCTTGGTCTCATGCTGGGAGAACTGATAGTAGGAAAAAAAAAAAAGGCAAGACAACTTCAGGGCCACATGCAATCTCCTCAACAGCTCACCTAAATAGGGGAATCACTCTAGTTAATCGCTTGGGCGCGGTCTAGTCCATCTCAGGAAGCAGAGGTTTTGCCGAGACGTCCACGGCAGAGAGCAGTGGCCAGCAGCTGGCATCAGAGCTCACACTAGGTGAACACATCAAGCTGCCATACTGCGCTGTGGCCTCCCCTGCCAGGCTAGCACTGGAGCAGGTGGAGGCTATGCTCAGGCTCTATGCCCCTTTCATGGCCACAGCCCACAGGAAGGGAGATTCAAGTGACTGTGTGGCCACAGAAAATAGAGAATCAGTGTCATTTGCAAAGATAGTATGCTATGCTCCATGAAGATCCGCTCCTGCAGAAGCAAGACCTGTGCGGCTGCTTCTGTGGGAGCGGAGTTCCCAGGCTCCTGCCCCTCTCAGCTCTGTTCTCCGAAAACACAGAGGCAGGGGACAACCGCTTCTGGTCCGTGGCTCTTGGCGACCCCCCTCCTGCATTTGCTTGCCTTGAACTGACTTGGAGTAGGGTGATGGCCAGCACAGAAGGCTGAGCTTGCTGTGAGCTCAGGAAAGTGGAGCAGCCTCTGTTTTCTGCAGTCACCAAAGTGCAGACAGATGCATGGAAAGGGACAGATGACCCATGTCCTAGGACCCTAATTACAGAGCACCCAAACGGGCTGCCATCCTTGAAGACTGAGAGCCACCATGCATACACCAACTCCTTCCACACTGAAGCCGATGGTAAGGCCCAGGGCCAACCTGGACACCACCTGCGGCTCTGTCTGCATTGCCCTCCTCCTGCAGAGCCCCAAGCCTCCTCACTCAGGCCAAGCGGTCTGTCCCACCTCCCAAGCCCATCATCCTGTGCAAGCCCGTCAGCCCTGGTCATCCCTCTGCAGGAGTGCCCCTGCTTGCCTGCTTGGTCCTCACCTCCAAGCCCAGCACCCAGGCACCGGTGCCTCTGAGCCCGCCTCATTCCAGCCTCAGTGGCCGTGGGTGGCACCTGTGTTTCTACCTCCAGCATGCCCTTGCTTCTGCACACCTACTCGTGCTCTCTCTCTGTCCGCCTTTCCAGACCCTCTACCTGGACAAACGCCGCCTCCTCCAGGAAGTTGCCCAGTGGACCCCCACTGTGTGACCTCATGCACATGGATGCCTGTGTTGATGTGCAGGCCTCCCGAGCCTGGTGAATGCTCCTCCCTCCAGGTAAGTGAAAGGCATCCAGCTCCTGTCTGTCACCAGGTCCCCAGCTCAACAGCTGCACTTTATGCCCGAGCAAGCCTAGGCCAAGGTGCTCCCCGCCCTCCCTGCCCCATCCCCCCAACCCCATCCCACACCCTACTCCCTCAAGGTTCTGCTGCTGGCTAATTGGAGATAACAAACCTCTATGCGCAATGTCCTTCCCAGTTAAAGTTTGTGTTTAACCAAGGTCTTCCATAGCTAAGGCCTTGAAAATAAAGGTGGGGACAAGAAGCCCCAAAGCTCTAGGGAGGTGTCTTGATAAGGAAAGGTCCTTTTTCCTTTCACTTTATTTAATTGATACTTGTGTACAGGACATAATGGCTACAATCACTGTGGGAGTTGGCGCTGTAGGTACCACATCTTAACGTTCTTTGTCTCCTGCCTCCTTCTCTTGCTCTCCTTCCTGTTTGTGAATGGTCTTGAGACACAGGCTATCCATGCTCTAAACAGTCACATCTCAACTCAAAGGCTGGCGGAGTTGCCAGAAGGCTCTGCCCCCCAAGAAGCAAGTGCCCCCTGAAAGCAAAGCTGTCACAGACTGATCAAAGAGCACAGCCCGGGAAGAAAATGGCAGGCAGCAAAGATGTGACTCTGGGCTGGCTGGGTGTGCTGGAGCAAGAAACACACAGAGAAGCTGCTGCACCTCGGTGTCTCTGTGGTGCACCAGAAGCCAGCTCGCGGCTTCCCCCAGGTCAGCGGCACTTGAAGCTAAGCCAGCTCCACTTCCTGTCATCTCCAACTTCCGAGTCCAAAGGCAGAGGGGGTAAAACTACAGCCCTCCCACCCAGCCCGCAGGTGCAAGTGAGGGGTGGCGCCTCAGCTCTGCTGGTGGAGAAAGGGGGCAGGAGTGGGGGAAGGCAGTGGTTGCCATGGACACGGAAATGCGCCTCTCATTCTGCCATCTGTCTGGGCCTGGATAAAAGACAGCCAGGCAGTTGCCTCCATGCCCTCCGCCTACCTTTTTAAGAGATTACAACTGCTTGCTAAATTTAAGTGCTGCCCTGAAATCGGGACATATAAGGCCTTTCAGCCTGGATCTGAAAGGTTTCATAATGAGTGGCCAAGAGCAACCAAGGCTGAAGCTGACTGAAACTCGGAAGCAAGCGGCACCACAGTGAAAGATCTCCACAATGATCTTTTTCTCTCATGCTGAAGATGCAGATGAAGTCTCAGCAATCAACACACATCTGTGAGGAGCTTCCGAAAAAAGACACCAGAAACAACACAGAGAGCAGCTGTAAGCGTAAGCGGCCCAGAGCCCTCTGCAGGCCACGCACACGCAGCCCACCGACCCAGGAGAGAAGAGGGAGCTGCCTCAGGGATGAGGGGCTGGGCAGTGCGGATGCCCTGCAGGGGCTTGAGGGAGCCAGTGCCACTCATTCTGGACATGGGTAGCTCCTTCAAAGTGGAAAAAAACTGACACCTTTCAGTGTGTACCAATACAAGGCACTTGACAGATACTTTAATTTCAGTTGCCTCCTCTTTACACACTACATCCTGGGGTACATGAGTACGGCTAGGATTCGATCTCAGGTCTGCCTTAGCGTGTTTTGTTTTGGCCTACATGCTCTGGACTGGGAATGTTCCTGAGATTTGTTCTCAATGCTCAGATTCTCTGGACCCCTGGATCTGACACAAGGGGATTCCGGAAGCAGAAAGGCAACAAAGCCAAGCAGATGGGGCTCTATCGAGGTCTCAGCTAATGCGAGTCACCTCTCAGCAGGTGGGGACAGCAGAGGAGGCACAGGGTGAGCCTCGTGTGGAAGGACCTGTGGGAGACAGGGGCAGCAGGGTGCCACTGCGGAGAGAACTGGGGGCTGGAGGACACAGGGAGGAGGAAGGTTTGTGTGTTCACTGAGCTCTTTGCTGAGTGGATATATGACTATGTATCCATATACACAGCTGAGGCTGAGATCTATAGGGGGTATTGTGCATCTGTGTGAGGGGTGCATTCTCTCTGTGTTTGTGGGTAACAGACTGGGTGGTGGTGATTTCAGGTGAGGAGGAGGCAAGAAATTTACCTTAACCCTGAGGGAGGGAAACCCTAGCCCAATTAAAAAACACACTAGACACCCTGACCCTAAAGTCACGGCAATGTCCGCGTGTGCTTGACTCCATTTCAAACCCTACTAAGTTAGGGTGGTTAGGCTAGTGATGGGTGACAGTAAGGTCTGGCTGTGTGGGCAGAGGGGGAACATATCAGAATTCATGCCACCCTGGTTGTCCCAGGGTGTTGGGGGACAGCTTTAAGAGAGCCTGAGATATGAGACACAAACTAACAACACACCCAAGCTGGAGATGGAGACTCAGACCAAGCAAGAGCTCAACTGCGTCCCCAGTTGAGGCCACCCTGGAATGCAGAAGCAGCCCAGGGTGTCACCCAGTGTCCCACCTTGCCACCACCCTACCAGGTGGCCCCACAGCCCTCCTCTTACTCCTGGTCCCAGCTGCACAAGCCCCACAGGGCATTCCCCAGGGAAAGACCCTGAGGGAGCCTTCCCTAAGGGCCTGTTGGGAGGTCTTCCCACCCAGTCCTCTGGATCCCCCCCTTGCTCCGCTGTTCTGCTTGCCCTTCATTCCTGCATATTCCTGCTCCCCCTGCCCTCCCCCTGCAGAGCCCAGCTGTCCCAACTCGTGGCGCTGTCAGCAGCCAGCATGATGCACACAGTGCCTCCATCCCCAGGCTGCTCCCCTGGGGTGAACAGGTGTCCAGTTGGGGCTCAGCAGCTGAGCCTTCACACCCCCGGGTCCTCTATGTTCCAAGAAGCAGCTCTCTTACTGGCTGGAGGTCCAAGTAATTTTCCCCTATCCTCACCTAGAGCTTATTCTCCTGGCTCCCAGCACAAGTGATACCTGAATCCTACAAACTGTCACAAGATACAGTCAGCACTCAGAGAAGGGGTCGAGGCCAGCACTCAGAGTACTGAAACCAAAGAAGTAGAGTCTGGGCCTCCGCATGTTGATGCAGCAGGGGCAGGGCCAGCTCAAGGTGTTCCTAGACCGCTGTTCCCACCTCTACCGTGCGCTGGGGTTCTGGGCTAGGTGCGTCAGGATGAGACGTCCCACCACGCTGCAGCAGCCCTAGCTCCCTGCTGCCCTTCTCTTGCTGCCAGAGGGAGACTGTCTTTGCTGGGCTTTCACCCATTGCCCGAGAAAGAAGAAAAACCTGAGCAGTAAAGCAGCAGGAGACATGGTCCCCACTTACCTCTGTACCCCACCCCACCCCCTGCCCCAAGAAATCTAGCTAAGGACTAAAGGAGCACAGTTGTCCCAAGGATGTATGGATGCATGGTACTGGGTGGTGGTGATTTCAGGTGAGGAGGAGGCAAGGAAGTTACCTTAACCCTGAGGGAGGGAAACCCTAGCCCCATTAAAAAACACCCTAGGGCCGGCGAGATGGTTCAGTGGTCTAAAGCGCCTGCTTAGGAGGGCTCAGGCAACTGCGGGGACTGCAGTTCGATTCCCGGCACCACATGCTGCACCAGCGCCACCACCAGGGCAGGCTGAGCCAGCCACAAAATGAATAAATAAAGAAACAAATAAACACAACAAGCAAACAAATAAATAAATAAATAAAATTAAAAAAAAAAAAACACCCTAGACACCCTGACCCTAAAGTCACAGCAGTGTCCACGTGTGCTCGACTCCCTTTCAAACCCTACTGAGTTAGGGCACTTAGGCTAGTGATGGGTGACGGTAAGGTTGGCTGTGTGGGCAGAGGGGGAAC
>PVKN010022993.1:0-14961 GCA_004027915.1 Capromys pilorides | reverse complement strand
AGCCATTTGTCAGCAAATGTGTACACTCAATAGTATAGTATTAAATGAAATAAATTAGATCCATAATCTTAAGTTTCACATGGTTTTTTCTTTATGAGAAAATCCCACTATGAATACATCAAGATAAAAGATAGTAAAAAAGAAGAAAGAAAGAAAGAAAGAAAGAAAGAAAGAAAGAAAGAAAGAAAGAAAGAAAGAAAATAAACTTTCTATGAAATGGAAAGAGAATTCTACTTAGTATCCTCTTTCCCTGGGCCCCATAGATCAAGGGTGGATGGTACCCTTTGTTCCAATAAATGGGCCAGAGCTTCAACTTGCTCCATTTATCAAATCACAGTGAGCTCACTAGTCACGTCTGGAGAGCACGAGAATTCTGGCCTTTCTAGACATCTTCTTTCGGCCAATTACTTTGGTGCTTTGCTTCCTGCTTATACTTAGGTTTGTGGGTTCAGGTCCTAGAGGAAGAGAAACAGAAAGGGCCTGGGTCAGGCAGAGTCCATGGAGGATCAGAAAAGTGATTTGCTTGTGCTGGGGAGATAGTTCAGTGGAATAAGTGCTTGCCTGGTAAGTGCAAGGTCCTGAGTTCAATCCCTGGCACTACAGAAAGAAAGAAAGAAAGAAAGAAAGAAAGAAAGAAAGAAAGAAAGAAAGAAAGAAAGAAAAGAGATCACTGGTACCTTGTGGAGTCTGTTCTTCTCAAACAATAATATTGCCTCCATTCACTTCTCCTTCTTAGCTCCGATGGTGAAGTCAAGGGAGGAAATACTACTGACAATAAATTATTTTTCCAATTTGTTCATTTGCATTAGACTGACAAAGGTGAGTTTTCCTCTGACACTCTGGTAGTGCTGGTGAGGATCACAATGAGAATGAAGAGGTATTATCTCCAATTATTCTTCTCAGTAAACACTTCAAATCATCATGACAGTCTTATAAATACTAATCTCAAAAATAAAATTGACATAGGAGAAAACTTAGATGGAGAACATCAGTTAGGGTTGCTAGATTTAGCAAATAAAAATACAAGATGCCCAATTAAATTTGGATTTCAGATATATAAAAACATTTATTTTTGTAGAAGCATGTCTCATGTAATATTTTGAACATGCTTGCACTAAGAAAATTATTCTTTATTTATCTGAATTTCAAATATAACCAGGCATCTTGCTCTTCATGTGTAACTCTATCAGCAACTAACCTCATAACAGGTGCATGGGCACACAGAGATGGAAGGATAAAGAAGCGTATTTCATCCCCAAAAATATACGGTCAAGCATGAGAAGAGATATTAGACATAGAATATTGCATAAAAACATAACAATGTACACAGATAGTATTGTTAATTAATATTTTTCAGAACCTTCCCTTGACCCAGCACTGAATAATGCATTTTATATTCATCACTTATTCTCAGAGCAAGCTAGAAATAGATCTTATTACTACTATTACAGGTTGAGTGTACTAAACCCAAACATTCATAATGCTCCAAACTTTGAAACTTTTGAGTGCTGATACAGTAAAGAAGAAATTTCTATACCATGAAACTAGCATTGCACAAAACTATTCAAAATAATTCATAAATTTCCTTCAAGGTATTTACATAAGGTGTGTATGAAAGAAGTAAACATTTTATCCAGGCTCAAGTCTCAATCCCAAATATATCATTATGTCTGTGCAAATATCCCAAAACCTAAGGCAATCCCAAATCTGAAATACTTCCAGAAGAGGAACACTCAACTTATGTCTACTTGTAGATGTGAAACTGAGGCCAGGAGAGGGCAGATGAATTTCTGAGGTCATCTGACAGGCACAGGGCAGAGGAAGCTCTCAGACATGGATTTTCTTCACCACAATACACTGCAGTTTCCAAGATGGCCACAGGAAGACGATCAACAAAGCCAACTGGGTGTAGTTGCTGTTTGACAAGGGAAGGGAGATTTGCACCTCTTGAGGGACAGCTACTGTATGGATAAGAGAAGAGTAGCTCGGCTTCAGGATAAAGAGGACAGCAAAAAAAAAAAAAAAAAAAAAAAAGAAGGATAAAGTGGAAATGAAAGTAGAAAGGGTAAAACATGCCATGGGGCTGGGAAGCAGAGAGGAGAAACTTGAAGGAGAACAGATGAAGAGGAAGTTGGTGGGCAATGTGCATAAGGCACTGAACCATGCCAGAGAGTGGGAATTCAAGGCAGTGAGCAGGAGAAAGGAGGCCAGCACAGCCACACATTTATTTCATAAAGTTAAACTGGGCATCAGAGAGAAGCAAGGGTTTCCAGGCCAGAGATTTCACTAGGGTTAGATAAGTTGCAGAGGGCAGGAATACAGATAAAGAGCACTGCCGTTGGAGCAAACACCACAGAGCAGGCTATCCTGCAGGAAAGGCTGAAATCCACTCTGTGGGCTCCACTGATCTCAAACCCCACCAGGATCATGATAGAGAGACCACTCAGTGTGCACAACCAGGACTGCTCCCCTCTGGACTGCCCCGCAGGACTCCGGGGGCAAGGAGCGCATGCATGTTCTCAGCATGCCACAGCTTCCAAGAATGAGTTCTGACACCTTTTTGAAACTCTATAAAAATTCATCACTGACCTTTTTATATTTTCAAGGAACTCTAAAGAAGAAGCGAGCTGACTGAAATGAGGGCACAGATGACTAAATCCTAATTCTGGAGAAAGCTGACTCTCCGCGAGCCTTTTTGTTTGCAATGACTAAAAGCAAAAATATGACAACTCAAATTGTCACTATAATAAATTACAATTTGGTGAAATAAAAACACAATGGATAGAATCCAAAGAATGTGCTCAAATTAAAATATCTACAGAGTTTTCTCTGGGTAGCTTGTGCTCACAGACTGTGGGTTGGTTCAACGGCACATTTGTGCTGTCCCCTTCTCTGCAGCCTCATCTCCAGGGCCACCGAGTGTCGCAGGACAACCCCAAGGAAAAAGCAAGGTGCCTCCTTGGCATCTGCATTCCCTTCTTCTGTCAAACTGGAAGGAGCTCCACCCTGCAAGTCATCGGCGTGCCCTTTCGAAACTGCTCCGCGGGGTTACAAATACACAGCTGTCGTCCACTGTTCAGAACGGTCGGGGCAACAAGATGTTTCTTTTGCACAGTGTTTCCTTTCTGTTTTACTTTTTTTCTCTACAGTAAAAGGTTTTCAAATAATTTATACTGAATTGCATGCCTGCCTGGTATCTGAGAATAAAGATAAGCTTGATGGAAGTACTCCAAAGCAATTGCTGAAGCAGTAAGCAGCTCTCTGGTGGGTGCTGGGGTTAAAATGCCTCCTGCACCTTTCACTTGGAGTCTCCAATCCTAGTTTCCATTGATTTTTCTGAGTTCATGTTCAGGTCCGACATGAAATTTTAAAAGGCCAACATTGATGCTTGGTCCATCATCAAATCAAATAAGCAAGGTGTGCATTTCTCCAAGGAAAACACATTAACCTAACCTCAGATCCAAGTGAGCAGGGTTCTGGTTCAGGTTCAGAGACTGAAACCTCCCGGGTTCTTCCAGGCAGCAGGCAGCAGCAGCCACGGTGAGCCTTCCTCTCCTTTGTATCCCATCCAGGGTATTGGCCTATGGGGTGATGCCCTCCACACCCAGGATAGACATCCAGTTATCCACATCCAGCACTCTGCTAAACCAGTCAGAGGGGGTGATTTATTATCACACTATCTTAATCACATTCACATATGCTAGATTCACCCATGTCCATACAGTCCCCCTCAAAATCCCATGGGGCTTTGCGTGATGTCTAGATACAAGCCGTGATATAATCACACCCACATTTATAACAACTCACATTACAACAGCTACATCTTTGGAAGCAGACTGTATGCCCGTCAACAGACAAAGACTTACTGTAAATAGTCCTTAAGCTTTCATTGTTTTTAGAATCCTCTATGCGATGCTAGTAGATATTACTAGAGTCAGAGAGCCCTAAGTTTTGCTGTTAAGTGAATTTGCTTTGGGTTTCTGCCTAACGAAACCACCAAGGGTAAGCATGCTAACCACTATTACATTATTCTTGCTTTCAGACAATAAAGAACAGTCCCAAGGCAGAAGGGCACTCGGGGCATTCTCCGGCAGACAGTCGTCACATCAACCTGGCACCAACGTGGTGCTTTCACCCTCCCACGCTCAGCACCAAAAACAGCTCAAATGGGGTGGCTGCAAAGATAAGTCCTCAAATCCCAGCTCCATACAGGGTGTGAAATTCAGCCACCAACCCCCCCTCCAGTAATTAGCTGCCACCTTGACTTCGTAAAATAAAAGCTTCTAATTCTTAGGTAGAAGTGTCTTTGACCTGTCAGATGGAACACACTCTGCCTGATGATGACAAAGTGAAAGATGTATTGTCCAGGTGCTGGTTTCTGGGTGACACTTGAAAAAATTTTAAAAGGCAAATCACTAAGCTACCACTGCTATTGTAGTCTAATCACTGGTTTGCTGCAGTAAATGACAAGCCAGGGTCCCCATCGCAGCACCAGCAATGGTCTCCTTTTCCCTGTGCACAAAGCCCATTGTTTTCTGCTGTCTGGCAGTGACTGAAGTCTGGCAGAGCTAAGCTCTGGACGTGGAGACATCACCAGATGTGAGTGCAGTGACATTGCCACTCAGACGCACTTCGCCACCATTTCAATAATGGGAATGGCTCCAGGTAGTGCCCAAACAAGAGCTGTGCTCTCAGTAGTACAAAGGTACATGATTTGTTGTCGGTAAGAAATAAAAGAACAAGTGGGTGAAGATGGACGCTGAGAGCCTGGAGAGGTATACACACAAGCCTGTGCTACCTGTTGCTGAACAAAAGAAAATGGAGATAGGACCAAAGTGCTCTCACCAGCAAGGGGTTTTCTAATGCCTCCCTCTGGGCTATCCCCTGAAGGACAAGGACAGTCAAAAGCTTGCTTCCTGCTATGGTGAAATGCAGAGAGGAGGAGTCGGGGAGATAGCTCAGTAGAGTAAGTGCTTGCCTGGCAAGCGCAAGGCCTTGAGTTCAACCCTGGGTACTGCAAAAAAAGAAGAAAGAAAGAAAGAAAGAAAGAAAGAAAGAAAGAAAGAAAGAAAGAAAGAAAGAAAGAAAGAAAGAAAATTAAGAGTAGAAAAAAGAGGAAAGCCAGTAGAGAGGAGCTTTCTTTGATGAATGCTACTCAATCCCTGCATATTCTCAATAAAACTAAGATTGTTTAGTGAAATTCTTCCTAGCTGCTTCTAAGACTAAAAAAGTTCAAAAATTATGTAAAATGTTAAATGCAAAGTAAATCTTTCTTTGCCATGTGGTGGGGATTTTAAAAGAAACAGTTGAACAAAAACTATGCAAAACATTTTATTTATATCTAATAATAGGTATAAATTATAGCAGAGTTAATTTGTCTGTAATATTTTTAACAGAATGGCTTATAAATTTGCCATCCACTTTTTTTTTTTCCAGTATCAGGGATTGAACTCAGAACCTTGCACTTGCCCAGCAGGTGCTTATGCCACTGAGCTATAACCCTGGCCCCAGTGCCATCCACTTATGACTCCACCCCCTACCCCAAGAGAGCCAGTCTTCCTCTGGACATCAATCCTGTTGCTAATGGTACAACTATTTCCCAACATCTCAGGGTAAAGCCCTTATGTTCACTTTGAGAGGCTGATACAAGAGGATTACAAGTCTGGAGCCAGTCAGAGCAATTTAGTACTTTGCCAGGCCCTGAATCATAATTTCAAAATTAAAAAGGGTTAGGGGAGCTAGGCATGGTAATCCCAGCACTTAGTAAATTGAAACATGAGGACTGCTAAAAGTTGAAGACTAGCCTGGGGGCTACCAAAGTGAGCACAAGGCCAGCCCAAACTGCAAAGGGAGACCCTATCTCAAAACAAACAAAAAGAAAAGAAAAGCTCTGAGCAAAAGCCCTGGACTCTATCTTCAGCACCACACATACAAAGGAACAAAACTTGATGGTCTCCATTCTCTACTCTGTTACTTCTATCATGCTTTATTGAGCCAATCTCCAATTCCTCTCTCTTCTTCCTTTCATGTTTTTGTCTGCATTCTTCAGTCTTCACATCCCTGTAAAAAAAAAAAAAAAAAAAAAAATCTGGACCTTGCCTGCCCACCCCTCCCAACTTCCTCTTAGGCTGCAACATAAGTGTGTCCCAGTCTCTCTCGGCTGGCCTTTTCCTGAAATATCCCAATGTCCAAGGGACATCGAGGGAGCATCATAGAGTTTGCTCATCTTCCTGAATCATTCAGGGACTTCCCTTTGGTAACAGAGGCTCCTAAACCCTTGAGTCAAAAATATGATCATCTTTGATGCCTCTCATCTCTCTCACCCACATAAAATCAGTCACCAAATTTTATTGTTTCTCCTTCCTTAACTTCGATTTATCTCTCTGTTCTAGATTTTGCTGTTATTACCCAAGCTTAGTCAATTATCATCTCTGACCTAAACTTTTGCAGTAGCCTCTGATTGGCTTTAGTATGGCTTTACTCTGCTTGCTTTCACAGATTTCTTTTAGATGCATTGCTCATCTCTGAGCAGAACTGCAAAAGAAAGCAAAACCCTAAGACAATCATCCACCACTTAAGTGGGTGAAAACATCCCTTAATCTGTCCTTAAGAAGAAACAATTACAAAATCGTCTTTGTAATCTAATCTTTTGCTAGTTTATTGCCGCAGAGTCCCCAAAACACTTTCTCAACAGTACTTGCTTTAATTGCAGCAGTCCTGTGCTGGACTGACAGCTGTGACCTTGGTTTTATTATTGCAGTTTACAAATGAGGAACCAAGCATGTATCAACTTGTAGGACAATAACAATCCAGGCAGAGGCATAACTCTCTATGTCATACTAAGACCCAAGGAAGAAGCGGATCTAAAGCTCATAGCCTGATTGTTTTCCCTCCTTCCTGAGAATGTGAAAATGTGAAGTCTGACATCGCCCTGCTTTCTCTAGGAAGAGCTGGCTCTTCCACCCTAGGTTCCTGAAGGATTTCTACAAGCAGATTCCAGTGCACTGCCACAGCGGAGGGAGACTGTATTACCCTGTCACTTAGCAGTGATCCGCCTGCAAGCTGGAGCTGCCTCTGTGGTTCTGCGGCTCTGCTCAGTGTTTCCCTATCAAGCAGTATCTGGTGCATAGCAACAGGAAACGCTGGATAGTGAATAATCACATCTCGTTATTAAGCAGTTTGAGAAAGGAGCCAGTGCCTGGGGAAGAAATATAGTTCTCTGTCCTTAAAGGAATCGCAGTCACATCGTGTTGGCAACAGACAAGGCCATATCTCTACTGCATCACACGTGTAAACAAGAACCTTGTTAAACTTGAAAGAAAAATTTGCTTTAGGAATCCATGGGCCCTTGCAGCTATATATTAGAAAATAACTTGGGTGGGACTAACCCAAACACTCAGCATGAGTTGCATGGCCCTGGAGCCTAAAGCTTTATATGGTTCGAATGAACACTTACGTTCTGTCTTTATTCAGCATTTAGGCATTACAGAGCATGATCTCTTCAAATATTTAACAGAAATAGAACTAATAAATTTAACCTTTCCACCACCCATAAAATGACTAAGGTTGAACATTTGATTTTATAAGTAACCAAGTAACATCTTAAACACTTTGGTGGGTGCTGGAGACATTATATTGGGAATTCCAATTATTTCATCTCCTGACCATCAAAGAAACAAACAAATGTGAAAAGACAGGTTAATGATACAAACTGCATGTAATGAAGAAGCCAGGGTTGGGGCCTGATGACCAGTTAGACCAGAGATATATTGAGGCATTGTTAAACCTAAGGTCATGGAATTTGCTGAATTGAAAGAGTATGGGAAAGATTATAATGGATTAAAGGGGTGATTTTGATTATCACTGGGCATTGTTTATTTATTTAGAAGAGCCATAGGAGCACAGGTAGTCTTTAAGTCTTCTGTTTTCAGGAGTGGTGCATATTATAGAACTTTTCTGAATAAACCTAATCCAGAGTCTTCCTCATTGTCTGCCTGGGTTTAGTTAGCTCATCTGAGATAGAACAGTAGTTTCCCAGGGCGCCGGGAGCTTGCATATTTCTCTGCTCTGTCTGTGTGGTAAGGTGAATACGGAAACGCTCACACCTGATAGGTCTTAGCTTCAGGTTCACTGAGCTTTGGGAACCAAAGGCCAATGTTTACTCTGTTTCTTCAGCCTTATTGCATAGTTATTCTTTGAAAAAATTACTTAAAAATAATAAATAGAGAGCAAATACAAATTCTATTGTGTCCTTTTACTCAGTTTGAGTATTCTCATCACAAACTTATGACTTCAAATCAGTTGATTATTGGCACAAATGCTTTATGACATCCATTTCTCCTTTAATATTTATTATTTTCTTCTTTTTTTCAAATTCTTGGGCCCATTACTGAACTTAAATTGGTGAATAATTGAATATATTTCTGAAAAATATATGGTATTACATTCTATTTTCAGCAAACTAAACTTGAAAAAGAAAGCAAAACCAGAGACAACAGGGTGAGATCATCGCTATTCAAAATATATTTTTTCAATTTTCCTTGCAAACATTCTTGTTGCTTTCCCACGTTAGCTGAATCTCTATCCTGCCAGTTAACCTTCACCTAGCTTCTTGTCTTAAATTCCTTTCTTATCTTCTACTTTTAACTGGAATTCTCCAGTGCTTTTAACTGAAGTGGCTGGCTGAAAGCCCCATCTAACCCAGAAAACCAAACGAGACCCTGAGACAGAAGTCAACAGTATGTGGTTTTTATCATTTGAGGACCTCATAGCCCAAAGAAGAAAACTTCAGAAAAGACAAATCTCTTTCCCACCCCCAAAATAGAGAGACCGTCAGTGTATAACAAGACACCCCTCTAAGGAAGATTGCCTGGGTCTCCGGGAAGACGAGAATGAGGGGCAGCTTCTGCAGGAGAGCAGACTGCGCAGAAATGCAGGAAGTTGGCCTTGTCTTTCCTACAGCATGATATTTTATGAGCCAAGAAATTCTCCAGCTGTCACTGAGAATGTTAGGTTTCACAAGATCCTTTTTTACATGTATTGTCTAAGAAAACTTCATGGAAGCACTGACTTAATTGCCAAGTAATAATTCTAATGTTTGGTCGTAGAAGAAATTGGAGTTTCAATGTCATGTAGATATTTATAACAAACAATAGTGCTTGATGTAATAGACTCCAAATTATTCTCAATTGTCCTATTGTGTGAATTATTTATGAACTTTTACACATCTGTAAACTCTTAGAATGAACCACTTTTAACCATTCTGTACATAGACACAAAAATGATCAAATATCTTTGCCTACAATTTACTTACAATTAATCGATTTAGTCTAATAGTGTTTTGCATGTACAAATTGCAACATTTTAGTTGTCCAGATGCTTAACTCTTGGGTATTTCACTTTTGTGTATGTTATGGGTAGCTACAAGTGAATTAGAAACCTTCGGGAATCCCTGAGTGGAAATTGAGTCATATACATTACTATACACTACACTATTTTTCCTGTTTTTAAAAAGTAATTTCACTGAAATAAATATTAAATTCTTGTAATAATACCTGAAAATAGTCAGAGGAGGTTAAAAGAGAACTGATAGAGTTTGGCATCCGCTATGTGCAAATGTGTTTACCTGGATGGTTACATTTTATCACGTTAATAGTCAGAGAGGAACTGTATAATTATTCTTTACATTATCATTCACGGAGTTGTATTACTTTTCCATTTATCAAAGTAACAGGAGACAATTCTCCCCAATCTCATCCAAGGTTAGCCCTACTGTATCCACAAATAGCCAAGGTGTAGTCCTCTCAGAGGCGGAGCTTGACGCTATCTTCCAACCACGTGACAGTCCACGCAGTTTGTACTGAGTCCTCATTCACCTAGTAGAGTGGATGTCCCACCACCCGGGCCTCTGATTTGATAGAGAAGTTACTGAACCACTTTGGAAACCTCATGGTAGGCTTCATGGCTGTCTTTTCTGGGAGAGAACCTGTGTTAGAACAATGGCCCCCAAAATCAATACTCCTATCTCTGAATCTAAAAATAAGTACAATTCCATGGAAAATATGACAAAGGTCATAGATTTTAGAATTAGAACATTATCATAGACCATCTGGCTCAATTCAATGTCAACACATAAACCTTGAAGAGCAAAGAAGTTTCTCTGCCTAGAGACAAAAATTTAGAGCTAAAGGGGAAGCCGGGAAGATTCCAAGCATGGGAATCCATGAAGCATTGCTGGGTCTGAGATATAGGTGCACACAAATGGGGGCTGGAGAAAGGGGCCCAGCACATAGCTGTGTGCTGATTGACAGGCAGCAAGAAAAATGAGGCCCTGAGCCCTCAAATAAAAATGAAGTATGTTCTGCTGACAATGAGGTCGAGGATGCAAGGAGACTCATCTCAGAACACAAAACTTGGCCAAGGAACGCCTTGGCTCTAGTCGAGAGAATCAGCGAACTGCTAGCATACAGAACTTCAAGATAATTGTGCTGATCATCGAAGTCATGGGGCACAGTTTGGGCAGCACAGGGAGCTCACCGAACACAGTTACCCCTGGTGAGCAGCCCTCCCCTAGGCGAGGCCAGCAGCTGCCTCCTCCCAGGCACCCTTCCCTGCGTGTATCCTCTTGATTATCTACAGGAGGATCAAAAATGATGGTAATGTTAATGTTAAAAAAAACTATTAAAGTGTATTATGGGTTAGCTCTAATATGTCCCACAGAAGTTCGTCCCACAGAAGCTTGGAGATAGGGCCCCTTTAGAAGAGGCAGGTCACTGGGGGCAGGATTTGGGTGGCCCCTGGCTCTTCCTTTTGCTCTCTGCTTCCTGACTGCCCTGACCTGAGAAATTTCCCTCTTCCAGATCATTCTCCTGTCTCATCGCTGCTTTGGTACCAGATACCATGGATTGAAACTGCTGAAATTGTGACCCAAGAAGTCTTCTCCCTTCAGCTGAAACTTCTGGGTATTTTGTTCCAGGGATAGAAGGTGACTAAGCCCCACTAAGGGACATTGCCCAGAATGACTGAGTAAGTATTCAAATCAAGGGGGATCATACTGAGAGGGATTTGTAAAATGTTTCTTTATGGTAAAAATTGAAACATCCATGATATTTTTGATCACCCCTCCTTGATAAAACAATAATGGCAACTTCTGTCAAATGAAAACAGTGTGTCTTCATCCACCTTATTCACTCAGTCAAGCACTGTGTAACTTCTGCATCTTCCCCCAAATCAAAATGACCATGAAAGGTCAACTTTTTCAATGACTTTGTGATATTGAAGCAATCAGGACAGCAACATTAAAGGTGGCCGCCATGGAGGACTTTGAGAACTGCTGCAGAAAGTAGCAGCAATGATGGGACAAGCCTGCTCAAAGCCAAGAGAATTATTTTAAGAGGATTAATAACAATCTGTCATTTACTGTAATGCTGTTTTCTTAAATTTAAACATTGACCACATCTTTTATCATACCTTGTGTATTTGTGCTCACTAAATTCAACTCACATCTGGCCTTCAGACATTACTTTTCTTCTCTTTTGTAACAAAACATTCATAATACAGCAATGCTCATGAGCCAAAAACTATAATCTACTTGAAAGGCCACGTGAACTCAATTCATGTGCTAAGATTTCTCATAGTTTCAGTTATAATCAAAGGTAGTGAATGAAATCCATTCATTTCTTTTTTGATAATAATTCATTATGAAATTATATATTCTCATTTTTATTTTTTGTATTTAGTATAGGGTCTCATGATGCAGAGCAGATTTACAGTGATCCTCCTGTGTTCAGCCTCTCAAGCACTGAGATTACAGGTGCGCACCACCATGCCAGGCTCAATCGCCCTCTCAGTGTGTCCTGAGGGACAGCTTCCCCTAGGCAAGGCCAGCAGCTACTTCCTCCCTGGTTCTCACTTACTAAGCATAAACTGGGTTATCTTTATATAGAGGCTGCTAGACTGTGGGCTCCCATGTGAACCACCGCACCGACCGACACTCTGCAGTGCTTTTCTCTTCTTGTCATGTCATAAGAAGTTATAAATTTGTTGTCTCATTCTCTATTTCCATGTATATTTTACTTTTATCTACTTTCCTTGCATTTCTACCTGAATCTTTGGTAACTGTGTTCATGAAGATTCCAAAAGTAGAGAGAAGCTACATGGTAACTTGGACGGAGTAGAATACAAAGACATATTAAATATAACAGAAAACTGAATCATGCAGCTGTGAAAAATTGAGAATTCTGGGCCAGCCAGATAGCTCAGTGGGTTAAAGTGCTTGTTAGACAGACTCAGTCCTTGGCATGCCGTGCTAGCCCCACCCGAGGGGGCGCTGAAATAGCAATTGAGACTGACCATGGTGGTGCGCACCTATAATCCCAGCTCTTGGGAGGCTGAAAACAGAACAATCACCATGAGTCCTTTGTAGTGAGGCAATGTGGACCCTGTAGTAAATACAAGAGAGAGAGAGAGAGAGAGAGAGAGAGAGAGAGAGAGAGAGAGAGAGAGAGAGAGAATTGTAAATAAAAAATAGAAGACAAAAGGAGAACCACTTATCCTGACGCTGACACAGGGTGAGGACAAGTACATCTCCCGCCCCTAGGGTGGGAAACAGGTATTTCTGAAAGTACCCAGCTGCAGCAACACTGGATGGCAGAGAAACTGTGGTGTTGGTTCTCGGGCATGTAAGGCTGGAAACCTGCCTTTAGAGATGTGCAGAAAACGCTCCTCTGAGCTTTAGTGCAAAAGTATAAAGCCATCCCTGGAGGGTTGCTCACTGAGGATGAAACACTACAGCACACCTATGAGGTATCCAGGACCTACTGCACCCGCTGCAGGCTTTAGGACCAGTTCCAGGAAAGCCGAAGCCTGCTAGATGAGCACCAACACCAACACAGAGCCCTTTCTTCCTACCGCATCCGGCCAGCACCCTCGGCAGAGCTTCCCATGGTGCCAGGCAGCAAAGGGAGGAAAAAAAAATTCTCATTTATTTGTAACAAGCAAGCAAAGAAGGCAACATTGGAATTGTGTAGCAAAACCTCCAATATCTACACACTCACACTTCACCTCACCTCCTGTCTTACACAGAGGAGTTCTTTCTGTATTTCTGTCAACTCAAGGTAAATCCCCAGGGTGTTCCCACAGCCTACTGTTTTTTTCATCCCGCTGGGCCAATCTGCTCTGCCCACGGGGAGAGGCAGTTCTGCATGCGAAGGTAGTTTCTCCATTGAAGTGTCTGCTGCTCCCTGTGTCCATGAGTGGGCAGCCTCCTCCTAAGCACAGCCATGGAACTACTAAGATTTCCAGGGGATCCTTAGCTCTCATTCTCCGTGCCAGGCATTGCCAGTGTTATTTGGTTATCAGAAATGCTTACTCATAGTTGATTGATAATATATTTTATACCTGTGTAACTGCGCATAGCTGGGCTTTTAAGTTCATGACGAATTTAAAATTCAGACATGCTTTTTCAGCATAGCTCTCAGTGGGTTGGATACCTGATTCCAGTTGGCAAAGGACATCACTCACAGTTGGGATACAGGGGTGTCCTAGCAACTTTGCTGTCACTGAGACACTATTGACAGTACAATTTTAGATAAAGAAAGAGATGTTTCTTTGGTTTCCAGCTTCACTCCATGAGCAGCTAGCTGCAAGGCAGAAAGAGCCCAGTGAAGGGCAGGGTGGAGGAGGAGGGGCTCTGCCTACAGTGGCCAGGAAGCCAAGAGACAGGGAAGGAGCCCATGACAAGGATGCGCCACTCCAGGGCATGCCCTTCGCGACCTGCTCCTTCCCACCAGGCCCCACCTGAACCTTTGGGGAGATTTTAGATCTGAACTGCAACAAAGGCTGTGCAGACTGCTCTATGTTCTGTACGCCAAGACTTCTGCTGTCCATACACAGAAAATGCCAATGGTATGAATTGAAACTGAAAATCTAAACATATCTTGGATATACAGCTACATCATATAAATGCATATCCAGAAATTAATCTACTGGGCATGGTGGCACACACCTGTAATCCCAGAGCTTGGGAGACTGAAAACAGGCAAATCACTGCAAGTCTGATCTGTGTAGTGAGACCCTGTAGACCCTGTAGACCCTGTAGACACTGTAGACCTTGCCCTAAATGCAGAGAAACTAGAATAAAAAAATTTAAATTAAATTAAAATCATATCCTGTTTACATGTTTAATGTCTGTTCTCTAAGATTTTCTCTATTCTTCCTGAAAATAACTGCTCCATGAGGAAAATATTCCCAGGACTGCTGTGCATGGAGCCACTCAGTGAATCCTCATTATAACAGAATCATTTGACCATCAACAATCAAGCAGAATTACCCACACATTTCATTTTCTTCCACTATGGAAACAAAAATCATCTTTTAATGCCGACATTCCGTTCGGCTTGTGGACATCACTTTAGAAGTTCCATTTTGAACATCTAAGGTTTTTTAGGCATTGCTCTCTTTTTCAGTACTAGAGAGAAAATACATTTCTTATTTTGTGCGGGGTTGTATGAATTTGTATCAATGCTCTAGGAGTTTTAAAAGTGATCCCTAACATTGTTAGTTAATGTGAAAGCTGCGTTGTCACACTCTGACTGAGAAACACATTCATGCCTCTGGATGGGCATAGGAGGAGAACAGTTCAAGATCATTCAAGGTTGCCTTGCTATGGATTATTATGGTCTGCATCTAGGTGACTCCCAAAGCCTCATTCAGTCGTGGGTGGGAGAGGCTTTCCAGAGATGGCTGAATCTAGAGCTTGTGGTTACCCAAAGTTAAAGGGGGAATGGTTTATTTCACCTCCTGGTTTGTGGAAGTTTCAGTCCACATCAGTTGGCTCGAAGGAAGAGTGGCATAGCAGATGGGCATTGTAGAAGAGAAACAATTCATGACAGGCAGAGGGCATCAAAGCAGCAAAGAAGAAGCAGCAGCAACAACAACAAAGCCTGACTTTGTGTCTCATCT
>PVKN010022992.1:0-14963 GCA_004027915.1 Capromys pilorides | reverse complement strand
AACAGGCTGCTTCCATGTCTTGTCAATTGTGATTAACACTATAATGAACACAGGGGTTGCAGATAACTTTACAATAGTGCTAGTGATTGTTTCATCCTCATTAGGTAAATATCCAGAAGAGGGATTGACATGATGATACTTATGAAATACCAAAAAACTATACTCTATACCATAAGGAATTTTTTTGGTGATAGGTCTTATGTATATACTGTTTTATTATACAGCTCACTTAAAATTTTTGCCTTCATAAATTACTAAGGGGTCTTATTTTATTCAATCACACAATATAGTATTTTTTCTGTAAATAACACACTAACACCTTAATCACACATTTACCATTATCTTTATTAATCTCTTAGTCACATTCTTTTTTTTTTAATGTATTTAGTACAGGGTCTATAGGGTCTCACTACATGGATTGTACTTGTAGTGATTCTCCTGTTTTAAGCCTCCCAAGCGCTGGGATTACAGGCATGCACCACTACTCCCAGTCTCAACTGGTGTCTTAGTGCTGCATGGGGGCAGGGCCAGCATGGTCAGTCTCATTCTTTGACACTGTCATCTCATTCTACTACCATTTTTCCTTACTCAACCTTCATACGTGCCACCTCCGAGCCCCACAGTCTCTCCTGCATACTGTCTGGGCCTCCTCAACCTCTTGTGTATGGTTCTTATAGTAACTGTAATTATGGCCAGACAGCACACTGTTTAATACTCATCTCTCATTCTAGAATATAAGTTCTATGGGAACTAGGAAGGTATTTTATTATCTGTTTAATCCTATAATTAGGGATTTTAAAGCATAATAATAAAAGCTTGCTAAGTAAAAGAATGAAAGTGTATTACAATGTCTTTTCTATCCCCCTTAACAACTACTTTTACATTACCAAGGAGAGTGTATCTCAAACTGCAGCTCAACAAGAGGTGATTCCTGCTATCTAAGCAAGTGCAATACAGACAAACTAGTAATTTCAGAGCGAAAGACGAATCATGTCCTTCATTTGTTATTTTACACCTTGAACTATATATTTAAAACAAAATCTATAATAGTCCTATAGCATAAACCACCATCAGTCTGTTTTCTTAACCCTCAAAAAAGACATACCTTCCTAGGCCAGTGACGACAAACTTCATAGAGCCTTCAATGATACAAACTGCCCTCTGCAGCACACATGCTGTAGATTTGCCATCCTAGGCCATCAACTGGGCATCACTTTCCCTTAGAATGTGGATATTCAAAAATAGACCTTTTGGCTGGGCATGGTGATACACACCTGTAATCCCAGCACTCGGGAGGCTGAACCATGAGAGCCTGTTGAGTTCAAGGTCAGTCTTTGCTACATAGTGAGTTCAAGGCCAACCTGAACTGCATAGCGAGACCCTGTCTCAAAAAGTAGAATACAAAAACAAACAAAAGACCTAGAGGGCCTCCAACAACAAAGTGAGCTAGCAACTTATCCTATAGTAAGGTCATGCAAAAGAGCTTCCATTTAGCCCATATTTCTGAGTAGATACTTTTAAACTTGTTTTTTCCAGCCTTACTGAGGTATAATGGACAAAAACTGTACAAAAAAAATTCAGTATATTAAATATGACAGGTATCAGAGTCTCTAAGACTACCTATAGGTGTACTAGTTCATTAGAATGACTCACAAAGCTCAGCGCATAATCCTAATCAAATATATCATTTATTACAATAAATGGATAAAAAGCAAAATCAGCAAAAAGAAAAGCTAAAAATGGAGCAAGGTCTAGAAGAAAATGGGCACAAGCTTCCAAGTGTCCTTTCCCAGCTGAGTAACACAAGACATGAGAAATTCTTCTAGCGATGAGTTGCAACATGACACCTGAAAAACTTCTACTAGGTAAATTAACTGGATACTTTACAATAAGGTATTTAGTTAGAGGCATCCTCTGCCTAGAACATAGCAACATTTCAACACCAGATGATAAGCAGGTGATCAGTATAAATCTCAAGGTATGCAATTTTATGAACCATGAGGCATTCTTACTGGGGAATGGTAGGAATCCTACTAAAATTCCAAGTTACCAGATACCAGCCAAGGGCAAGCCTTACAAACCCACCTTTCAAAAGATTATCATCCCATGCCTGCTACATTAACTTTACACAGATTTTTTAAAAATAATAACAATTAAAATCAACAATTAGACAAAGTCAGGACTTTTCCCAAGATAACAAACAAAAGAGCTATACAAAACAAAGTATTAAAAATTATATGTTTGGGCAGGACTGATAGCTCAGCAAACTAAAGTGCCTACTTAGGCAGAGCACAGCAGCCGGGGCTCAAACCCCAGCTGGCCCCACCCACAGGGCATGGTGAGATGTCCATGGAGACTGGATGTGGTGGTGTGCGCGCCTGTAATCCCAGCACTTGGGAGGCTGAAAATAGGAAAATAGTCTGATCTACGCATGAGACCCTGTAGAGCATTATTAAAGTTAATTATAAGGAATGTATTTGAATCACAAGAAAAACCCTTGAGGGAAGTTTGAGATTCAAGAAAAAAAAAATCACAAAATTGGACAAAGTTTCAAAATAAAATCGTAGAAATGAATCCAAATATATCTGTGATCACAATGAATGTAAATGGTATAAACATATATCAATGTACATAATGAGATACACAACAAAACTGATGTATTTTTTAAAAATTTTATTATTTGTCTGCTTGGTTTTGGTACTGGTAATCAAACTCACAACCTTATACTTGCCAGGCAGGTGCTATGCCACTGAGTTACAGCTCCAGCCCTAAAAAAAATAATTTTTTTACTCTACTAACATAATGAAAAGATTTTCTAACATAACTACCTTACTAATAAGACCCAGCTCAAGAAGAAAAACAAAAAGTCAGGCTGGGGACAGTAACACACACCTGTGATTCCAGCTACTTGGGAAGCTGTTGGAAGAAGATTGCAAATTCAAGGTCAGTCTGGGCAACTTATCCAAAACCCTGTCTTGAAATAAAGAATACAAAGAACTAGGGATGTAGTTAAGTGGTAACCACCCCAGGTTTTGTTCCCAGTTCTGGGGGGGAGGGAGGAAACAAGTCAGTTTAGAAGAGCTGAACTGCTTTTCTAAATAATAAGCTTGATCAAACTGATACAAGTAAGTTACATCTGAAAATTGTATCTTAGAAATTATATCTAAGAACTAGGGACTACACATTATTTTCGAGAACATATGAAACCTTAATTAAAGTGGACTGTGCAGTTGTAGCGGCTGGAAGAGTTCTGAAGCACATGTAGAAAATCTCTCATTACTGTGAACAGAATTAAGAATGACTCTGGTAAGGGCTGACAAAAGAAGTATAAAACACCCATAAAGGTCATTCTGATGAAGTCTCAGACAGAAATAAGGGACATGTTATTGGAAACTGGAAAAGTGGTCTTTGTTATAAAAAGGCAAAGAACTTGTCTGAATTCACATCCTAGTGTTCTGTGAAAGGAAAAATTTGTCAGTGATGAAATTAGATAACTGCAGAAGTAAAATGGCTTCTCTTGACTGCTTATAGTAAAATGCAAGAAAAGTGATTTATTATCAAAAGGGAAGCAGAACTTACAGACTTGGTAAAGTTTCAGTCTGCCAGACTGTAAAAACTGAATGTTTGGGAGCGAACCCCAAGGGGTTCATTTAGATTAAGATTTAGTATAGGGCAGTGGCAGCCAAATGCTAAGCATCAAGATAATAGACTGAGTCTAACGTCACTTGGCCTCCCATCACAGGCTAAAAGTACAAAGGTGAGGTGTGGGGGATATCATGTCAAAAGAAGGCCCTCGGACAGCCAATGAACCTCTGTGCACGCTGTCATGATCACTTCAAATCTGTGTTCTTATCCTGTGTATCACCCCCTAACCAGCCCAGGTGTGAGATGCATGGTAGAGGACATCCTTCTCAAGGGCAAATGATATAAAACTTTGGTAGCAACTGAGCAGTGCCATCTCTACCAGGACACAGAATGCAAGGGGCTGTGGCAATGGTTGCTTCCATTTAAATTTCAAAGAATGCTTCTATGAAGCACAGGGCCCTGAGAAAATTCACTCAGACAAAACCACAGTCCCCATTAGGGCAATGTTGAGCATCATGAGAGAAGTGCCACAACAGAGCAATCTCACTGGTCACTTAGTGAATCTGTGGGGACAAGGCTGGCATAGCAACCTGAGCCTTAATGACTCCAGCATGGAAGAGTAAGAGAAGGACTCCAACACAGGCCACTACACTGAATCCAGCAACTCCACAGTGGCAGAGCTATCAAAAGCCTTTGAGGCCCAATCTTCATCTCAGTATGTCTGAGAGGAAGGATGTGAGTCAAAAAAGATTATTCTTAAGCCTTAAAATTTGTTATTTAGTCAGGTATGGTGGCACACACTTATAATTCCAACATTTGGGAGGCTGAGGCAGGAGGACTGCCCAGAGTTCAAGGCCAGCTTGAGCTAAGTAATGAGTTCAAAGACAGCCTACACCACAAAATAAGACCCTGTCTCAAAAAAAGAAATTACTTAAGCCTGGAGCATGCCTGTAATCTCAGTTACTCAGGAAACTGAAGTGGGTAGACTCAGATTTAGAAAGCAGACTGGGGAATACAGCAAGAACCACCAAAAAGAGAAAAAAGAAAAAAAAAAGTTTCTGTTGTTGGGTATTGAGCTTACTTGGTACTAATGACCTCTTTCTTCTTTCCTACTTCTCTGCTAGAAGGATGTAACCTAATTTCACAAATTAAGACTGGACAGCAGTTTGCCTCAAGATGAATTCTACCTGAGATGAGACTCTAGACCAGTGATGAGGAGCCTTTTAGAGCTTTCAATGATAACAAACAGCCTACTGCAGCATGCATCCCACAGGTTTGCCACCATCGCTCTAGACTTGAGAGTTAATGCTGGAATGACTTAAGCTGTTGAAAGCTACTGGGATGGAATGAATGTACTACCCATGTGAGACAGCATGGATTTTAGAGGATCATGGGGCAGACACTGAAATCTCAGTTTTTGTCTTAGCCCCTTACAAAAACTCCAATGCTGAAACCAAGTCCCTAATGCAGCAGTACCAAGAGATGATAAGGCCTTCACGTTACAACTAGGTCATAACAGTGGGGCCCTCATGTGATTGGGGCCTTTGCAAAAGAAACCCAGGAAAACATGTTTGCCACCTTCTCCATGCCTTTGTAAGATACCAAGTCTACTGACATTTTCTTGAACTTGCCACTTCAAGTACTATTAAAAGTAAAATTCTTTGGCACAGGTCTATAATCCTAGCACTTGGGAGGCTGAAGCAGGAAGATCAATGTGAGTTCGAGACTAGCCTGGGCTACAAAAGTGAGCTCAAGGACAGCCTGAATTGCATAGTGAGACCCTGTCTCAAAAAGACAAAAAAAAAAAAAAAAAAAAGTAAAATTCTTGGGCCAGTGATATAGCTCAGTGGCACAGTACCTGCCTGGCAAGCATGAGGGCCTGGGTTCAATTCTAGTTATTTTTTTAAAAAAAGGTAAAACTCTTTTGTTTATATATTTCCTGTCTATATTTTGTTACAGCAGCCTGAACCAAAACTAATTGCCCCCAGTCATCATTTTAGCTAATATTTCAATTGTCTTAATTCATGAGAAGTTCTTTTCTAATGTAATTATTTAAAAACTCATCAATCATATGTCCAAATCATCCCTTTTTCCTAGTTATGTAGAGAAACAATGTCACTAATGCCAAAAATTTAAAGAGGAAGGGCAAGGGATATAGCTCAGTGTTAGAACAATTGCTTACCATGCACAAAGTCCTGGATTCAATCTGCTGAACTAGTTTTAAAAATGGGGATGGGGATATAGATCAGCAGCATAAGGGCCTGCCGGGCAAGTGTAAACTCCTGAGTTCGGTCCCTGGTACAAGGAAAATAAAGATTTCAAAAAATGACAATGCAAAGTAAACACAATCAACTAGATCTATATATTTGTGGTTACTTGCTTTCCTATAAAGTCAAACAAGCACAATTAAATGTTATGATGTTAACATCTGGGATTCCAAAGTTTAAGAACAAGCTAGGTGTGGTGGCGCATAGCTGCAATACCGGAACAGTGAGAGGCTGGAAGCAGTGAGTACAAGTTATACCTTAGAAACTTAGTGAGACCCTTTCCCATAAGAAAAAGGGCTAGGAATATAGTTCAGTGTGAAGGCCCTGGATTCAATTTCAAGTTCCCAAAAGGGAAACAAAATAATTCTATCACAACTCACATATAAGGGTTAATAAACTCAAAATCACAGAAGGAAAATGAACAGATTACCACCTGAGCTTTACCTTCTTTGTGGAAGTTGAGAAAATAGTTTTTAAATGAAAAAAGTTCTACATGCTAACAATAATATGGCATTTATAACAACTCAAGCACCTGCTACTATGCTAAGCTTACAACTTAACTTAGTTGAAGCCAGAAACTAAAAGTATTTAGTCATGTACTAATGGCCACAGTACCTTTCAGGCTGAATTTTAAAAAAAAGAAAGAAAGAAAGAAAACTCATTCATAAAAAAAGAAAGATGTAGGTTAAATTCAAAATCATGCAGAGGACAAAGCCAAAAATAAATCCAGATTCCAAGTCTAAGCCTGAAAGTTGGACTTTACATTAAGATGTCTAGTCTACTTAAAACTAGTTCCCTTTTAAACTGATCTACTTTTAACCATTTCATCTCCATACCAACATGATTTCATTATAATCAGGAAAAAAAAAAAATTGGGGTGGGGGGGGCAGCCAAACAGCACAGTGGATTAAAGCAGGCACAGGAGCTGGGGCCCCCGTCCCGGGGCGAGCTGAGACAGCAACTGAAACTGGGCCTGGTGGTGCACGTCTATAGTCCCAGCTCTTGGAAGTCTGTAAACAGGTGGATCACTATAAGTCTGATCTAGCAGTGAGACACTGAACACCCTGTAGACTCTTCCTTAAAATAAAAAAAAGAAAAAAAAAATTTTGGTTGATATTATGTAACAGTTTGTTTCTGGGTGATAGGAACAGAACTCACATCCTCCTGCAATTACTACATATCCCTGGCCCTAAAATATATACTTCATATAATAATTGTCAATCTATTCAAAAACTAAAAAGCAAATGAAATTAGAGAAGTAGAAAGGTGATTTTAGTCTAAAAACACAGTAACTCCAAAAGAAAATATAGGAGCCAATATCATCAAGCAAAATATAAATACTATATTTTTAAGCAAATAAAAAAAAGTCAATCAAACATTTAAAATATTACACCAAGTTCAATACCAAGAATCTAAAGAAGTTGAGGGGCGACTCAACTTGTACTTCCCAAGCTGAGTTTAACACTCAGTACCACAAAGAAAGTAAGAGAGATTTGTTTTGATGTAGACATAAAAGGGGGGGCGGGGGGCTTCCAACAACCGAACAGGAAATACTCAACTTCAAAACAACTTTGTGGATCACAATCCACTTGTGAGTCTCTTCTTAATACGTTTACTTTCCCTTCAAGAAACAAGGAATCTTTCATTTACAACCTGTCCTTATCTTCAATCAGCTCTTACTTAAGCACCTTTCCCATTTTTTCTACTCCAATCTCCAAACAGGTCAAGCCCTTGCCTGAATCCTACCATCACTTCCCTAAATTACAGCATTATCCCTACTACAACAATTTCATTTTCTTCTTGATTTAACATTGTTTCTTCAATGGGGCTGGGGAAAGGACCAATCAAATAGCTCAGTGGATTAAAGCACCTGAAAGCAGGCCCCATCCTCCACCTCGTTGGCCCCACCCCTGAGCTGCACTGAGACAACTGAGACTGGGCATGGAGACATATGTGCACCTGTAATCTCAGGTGTTAGGAGGCTGTATATGGGCGGATCACTATGAATCCAATCTAGTAATGAGACCCTAACACCCTGCAGACCCTTCCCTAAAATACAAAATAAAAATAAAATATCAATGAGGCTGGGGAGACAGCTCAGCAGTATAAGTGCCTGCCTGGTAAGTACAAGGACTCCAGGTGGATCCCAGTACCACACGCTATGCTGGCCCTGAACTCTCAGCACGTCATGCCAGCTCCAAAACTGAGCATGGTGGCGCACACTTGTAATCCCAGTACTGGGGAGGCTGAGACAGGAAGATCACTAGGAGTCTGGACTGCATGGTGAGACCCTGTATCCAATAAATAAATAAACAAAAATTTAAAAACTATATTGCTCCTTCAAGCTGGGTGTGGTGGTGTACACCTGTAATCCCAGCACTCAGGAGGCTGAGGCAGGAAGACTGTTGAGAGTTTGAGATCAGCCTGGGCTACAAAGTGAGCTCAAGGCCAGCCTGAATTGCATACCAAGACCCTGCCTCAGATATATATATATATATATATATATGTGTGTGTGTGTAATTTATAAATATACATAAACATAAATAAATATAACATATAAATATATAACATAAATAAATATATAACTTCTATGAATCTTCTAGTGGTGGTTTTATTCTTCTACATAAAAGATCATGTCATCAACAAATAATTTAAATCCTTTGTTTCCTATCTGTAGTGGTTGATATGTTGTGTCAACTTGGCTGGATGACTCAGTGGCCTGGCTCCCTGTTGGTGGGAGTCCTGCCCCGGGGTACAATTGATTCCTCCCTGGAACAGGATCAGGGCCTGCCTAGGATATGATTGGCTCCTCCCTAGAGCAGGATCAAGGGCCCATGCTGGGGTATGATTGGAGCACAAAGACTTTCTAAAGGGTTGAGGAAGGAGTCAAGACATCACTTCCTTGGAGAAGCTTCAGTCTTCGCAGTTGGCCTGGACTTCATCGTCTGGCTTGTAGCGCAGACTCTTCAGCCTCCAGCTTGGATCTTTCGCCATCCATCGCAGATTCTTCAGCGTCCATCACAGACACTTCAGTCTTCTATCGCAGACCCATCAGCCAACGGATGGAGACTTACACCGAGCACTGCAGTGAGTTTCAGACCTCGGGACTGAATTCTCCAGTCCGGAGCGTGCAGACACCCTCTGCATGCTTCCTCATCTGACTCTGTGGCTGACTATTGTAAGCCAACCTTATAACTCCTTATATATTGTATATTTTGTGTTAATATCCGTTCCTTATATTTTTCTGTTCCTCTAAGTAAAACCCTGACCAATACACTATCCATATCCCTTTTATTTCTTTCATCTAATTGCTCTGGCTAATATTTCCACAACTATATTGAATAGGAGAAGTGCTAGTGCCCTCCTCTTACTCCTGACTTTAGAGGGAAAGTTTCCCCAGCTTCTCTCCAATTAGCATGACATTAGTCACTGGTTTCTCACAGATGGCTCTTACCAGATTGAGATAAAGATCACCTATCCCTATTTTCTTCAAGGCTTTTATCATGAATGGATGTTGGACTTTGTAAAATGTGGTTTCTGTATCTATAGAGATAAGCACGTAGTTTTTGTTCTGCTTCTGTTTATGTGATGTACATTTAGTGACTTGAATATAATGAACCACCCCCACATCCCTGGAATGATGATCCCTATTTGGTTATGATATATAATGTTTTTGAAGATTTGTTGCATTCTGTTTGCCAGTAACTAAAAATCTTTGCGACTTTGCCAGTAACTAAAAATCTTTGCGACTATGTTCACTAAAGAGACTCACCTTTAGTTCTCCTTTTTGGTTGGGTTCTTTTCTGGTTTTAGAATCAGAGTAATGCTCCTTGCCCACATACAGTGAGCCCCATCCTGGGAGGCTAGTCTCTGCAGTGTTTCTTGGTTTCCTAAAGCTATTTAGAAAAGTCTTGAGATGTTGTACCTCTACAGTGAGAGTAGAGGTTGTGTGGAACATCCCTGAAGGACCATTTCCCCTCTTTTTAATTACTGTGTAGATTGATCTACATTTACCTTCTATTCAAACTGATTTTTAGTACCAAGGTGAAGTCGCTCCCCTGCTTCCAGTTGCCTAGGTTTCTCACAGCTCTTTCCTCCTCTGGTCAGCTATGTCAGAAGTCATATATATTTAACAGAGAAGATAGTAATAAAAATGGTTCTGGAAGGCTAAGGATGTATAGCTAAGTGGCACAAGCAATTACCTGGAAAGTGGAAGGTCCTGAATTTAACTCCAGGTTTAAAAAAAAAAAAAATTGTTGGGACTCGGGAGATAGCTCCGTGGCACAAGTGCCTGCCTGGCAAGTACAAGGTCATGAGTTCAAACCTCGGTCCCACAAAAAAAAAAAAAAAGTTAAAAAATCATTCTGGAGTTCTAAAAAATTTTCTAAGTAATTAGATGTAAAAGAAGCTATAAGGGCTGGTCTGATAGCTCAGCAGACTAAAGCACCTGCTTAGGCAGAGCGCAGCTGCTGGGGTTCAATCTGGGATTCAATTCCAGCATGTTGTGTTGGCCCAGTCTGCAGGGCGCACTGGGACAGTGACTGAGACTGGGTGTGGTGGCATGTGCCTGTAATCCTACCACTTGGGAGGCTGAAAATAGGATAATCACTACAAGTCTGATCTGTGTAGTGAGACCCTACAGACCCTATCCTAAACACACACACACAAAAAAAAGATGCTATGATGCTTTGATAGGGCCTTGAAAGGAAGGGCTTCTAAAATGTTAAATTCTTCAACTTTAAAAACCTTAGAGGCTGGGGAGATATCTCCATGGCACAGTACAAGGTCATTAGTTTGAACTCCGGTCCAGAAAAAAAAAGCTTTAAAAATTCCTCTCTGGGCTGGTGAGATGGCTCAGTGGTCTAAAGCACGTGCATTGGGAAATTTAGGCCACCGCAGGGACCCCGGCTCAATCCCAGGCACCACATGATGTGCCGCCCTCGCAGCCCCCAGGGAAGGTTGAGCCAGCCATAACAAACAAATAAAAGAGGTTTAAGAAAATAAAATAAACTTTAAAAAAAAAAAAAATTCCTCTTGACAGGTGTGGTTGCACACACTTGTAATTCCTCCACTTTGGAGGCTAAGGCAGGAGGATCTTGCTGAGTTAATTCTGTTTCAAACAAACAAACAAAAAAAATCCTCTATGCTTAAGTAAGTAGGTTTGGTAGGTTCTAGTTAGGAAGATACTCTTAACTACTTATTCTGAAATACAATACTCCATAAATGAAATTTACTAATCTTAACAATAGAATTACTATTCACATAATCACTAGCTTTTTCCATTTGATTAAAATAACTAGTCCTGCCTAAATTTATTAAGCTATTAAAAAAAAAAATATATATATATATATATATATATTTTTTTTTTTTTTTTTTGTCTTTTTGAAATAGTGTCTCACCAGTTCAGCCTGGCCTTGAGCTCCCTTTGTAGCCAAGACTGGCCTCAAACTCACAAACATACAATGATCCTCCTACCTCACCTTCCCAAATGCTAGAAATACAGGCATGTTCCACTATACCTGATAAAAAGGTATTATAATAGTGCTAAATCTGTATGGGTAAAGTCTACAGTTCAAAACTCACTCGAAGATTGCTAGATACACATACAACTTTTAAAAATCTATAATTTACTAAATATTTTTCTTGGTCAGGTAATCCAGTTTTTAGGGGCTTTCTGGGGTTTTTTTTTGAGACAAGGTCTCACTATATAATTCGGACTAGCCTTGAACTTATGAAACAGTGAGAGCTAGCCTTGAACTCACAACAACCCTCCTGTTTCAGCTTTCCAAAGCTAGGGTTACATGTGTACACTACCATGCCTGCCTCCAGCAAAGGTCTTTTATCTTTTTCTCTTTTTTTTACTTTATTTATTTTTTTATATTATGGCCAGCTCAGCTGCCCTGGGGGTGGGGCTGGTGCAGCATGTGATGCTAGGGATCGAACTGCGGTCCCTGCGGTTGCCTAAGCTTGCCTAAGCAAGCGCTTTAAAGCACTAAGCCATCTCGCCAGCCCAGCAGCAAGGGTCTTTCTTTTTAATGTAGTTTATTTATTCTTTTTTTTTTTTTTTTGTGGCTGGCTCATCCTGCCCTGGGGGTGGGGCTGGCACAGCATATGGTAGCCAGGGATTGAAGCACAATCCTTGTGGTTGCCTAAGCTTTCCTAAGCAGGTGCTTTAGACCGCTGAGCCATCTCACCAGCTCACAAGGGTTTTTTAAATACAGAAATAGCATGATATTTAACATAGTACTAAACTAGATTTCAGAAAAAATAATTTACTTTCAAAAAGACTGAGGGAAATCACAGGGTCCTGGGTTCAATCCCCAGTACTGAAAAAAAAAAAAAAAAAGACTGAGGGAAAAACGAAATAAAAGACTGAGAACAAAAGCCAAACACTAGGAAATTCAATAAAACTTTTTTAAAACTGGAGGGAAAGGGGCCAGTGAGATAGCTCAATGGTCTAAAGTGCCTGCTTACGCAAGTTTACGCAACCACAAGGACTACAGTTCAATCCCCAGCACCACATGCTGCAGCAGCCCCACCCCCAGGGCAGGATGAGCCAGCCACAACATAAAGTTTAAAAAAATTAAAATTAAACTAAAAAATAAAATAAAAACTAGAGGGAAAATTCAAATATACGGTTCATCAAATAAAGTCTTCAGATGTAATAAGTAGATTAAAAAAAAAAAAACTGCTTGTTATCTCTACCTATTAAGGAAATGAGGGCTAGGGATATAGCTCAGTGGCACGGTACCTGCTTTGCAAGTGTGAGGTCCTGAGTTTGAATCCCAGTAATGAAAGAGAGAAAGAAAGCAAGACACAGAGAGAGAGGGGGGGGGGGGGGGGGGGGGAAGGAGAGGGAGGGAGGGAGAGGGAGAGGGAGAGAGAAAAGAAAAGAAAATCAAAACCTCAATGAGATACCACTCTAAGCCTACTAGCATACTAGTATGGCTACACTTTAAAAAAAAGTAAGAGATAGGTGGAAAACAACAGCGTGATGCTTACAAAATTAAAAGTACCCACAACATGACCAGTCATGCCAATTCCTTGTATTTACTGAAGACAAACAAAAGTATATTTCACAGAAGTCATGTATATCAATGTGTGAAATAACTTTACTTGTAATGGTTAAAACTTGGATTGTGTCCATTTATCCAACAAGTAAACAGATAAACAATTTGATATATATACATTCAGTCAGAAACATTTCAATAGTTGTCTAACAATGAGGTAAACATAGAAACCAATTATTAAGAGGGCTGGAGGAAATTTTTGTGGGTAATGTGTCATTTTAACTGTTACGGACATAATATTTATATGTCGCATCAGTCAGTGCTCCCTGTAGAAATACATTTAATATAAGCTATACAAATATACAATGATATACAAGGCAGGCTTACACTGGCCACCTGTAGAGTCAGGTAAGAAAGTACAGAAGTCATTGGTGCCCTGGAGATCCCAAAGATTCAATCAAAAGTTGAATGCCTAAGGCTCAATGGAATATCCCGTATGAGTCCCTATCAGAAGGCCAAAGGGTTCAAGCTAGAATCTACAATAGGAGCAGGGAGACAACATCCAAAATGATGATGACTGGTGCTCCCCCAAAGAGACAGAAGCAAAACTTTCTTCTTTAGTCTCTTTTTTCCTCCATTTAGGTTACAAGTCTATCGGCTGGTTCCACTGACACCATGTTGGAACTTCTGTCTTCAGTGAATTCCTTCAGCCATACCCAGAATTATGATGATCTACTCAGGTGTTTCTTACTCAAGTTAACACAGTAGTTAACTACCATATATGTATACCAAAACTCAAATTACACATTTTATATATGTGCAATTTGTTATATAACAATTCTACCTTAATAAAGCTGTAAAAATTGTATTATCCTAGAATAGGAAAAAGCAATACAGTTCCTAGTACTCTTTTTAAAATGCAATATTATTTTTTATTTAGTCACATGATGACTCAATTGAGTGTTCTTCATTGCTTTCTATAGTTTTGTATTTCCACTTAAAATATATTCCTAGTCTGGGCATGGTGGCACACACCTATAATCCCCGCACTGGGGAGGCTACAAACAGAAGGATCACTGCATGTTGAGACCTTGTTCCACATACATACATACATACATACATACATACATACATACATAAAATATAGCTGGTCTGACCCGTGCACCTGCCGGGTAAGGATCCCCAAACCTGACTCCATCTCCCGGCTTTTCCCACCTGAATTCCAGTCCGGAACTCATCCGCTGTCCAGTCTGGCCTGTGCGCCTGCCAGGTGGGGACCCCCAACCTGCCTTCATCTCCCTGCTCTTCTCGCCTAAACTCCAGTCCTGAACTCACCCACTGTCCGGTCTGGCCCAAGCGCCTGCCAGTCCTGAACCCATTCGCTGTCCTGTCTGACCCGCACGCCTGCCAGGTAGGGACCCCCCGGCCTGCATCCATCTTCCAGTTCTTCCCACCTGGGCTCCAGTCCCGAAACCATCCACCAACCCATCTGGCCTGCCTGCACCAGCCTGGTAAGGAACCTCAGCCTCAACTCCAGAGCTCTGACTCCACCCACAGTCCAGACCCACAGGGCCTCACAGCAGCCAGCGGCCCGAGCTGCAACTCGTAGCCAGGCACCACTGGACAGGAACAAGTTTGGTGGATCCAGAACAAACTCCCATAGGTGCTAACAGCATAACTTCACCAAAGTACAGAGATCAATGCCATACAAAATGATAACAACAAGGAGTAAGATGCAGTCACAGGGTCCAAGCACACCCAAATCAAATACAGGAGATGATACCATGGAAGAAAATGGGAATCATACAGCCAAAAACTCTGAATCTGAGGTAGACCGACAACTACAGAAACATATAGAGCAACTCAGATCAGAGATAACATCTGAAATAAAAAAAGAAATGCATGAATAGAATCTGAAGTGGAAAAACAATTGCAGAAATATATAGAGCAAAGTAGAACAGAAATAACCCCTGAAGAAAAAAAAAAACACATGTCTAAATTAATAGCATCTAAAGTAGGGGAACAAATGTAGAAAGGTAAAGAGGAGAGCAGAGCAGAAATAATCTCTGAACTAAAGAGAGAAAGAACAACTATAATGAAA
>PVKN010022991.1:0-14959 GCA_004027915.1 Capromys pilorides | reverse complement strand
GTTCCTCTCCAGCGTGAGCTCTTCTCTAACTATGACGAGGCCACATTCTCCAGCGTCGTGGAGGGCATAGCTGGAAATGAAGACCTTAAACATGTGAATTAAAACTCTGTTTCTGAAAACTAAACAAAGCCAAAGCCCTGCACACTTACTGTCTCACACTTCTGAAGGTTCCGGCTCTGTTTAATTGGATTCGCCACTGAGGGCACTGAGAGGTGGGAACCACGAGACTGAGCCGGACACCTGTCACCTGGGAGCAGAGTCCTTGTCCAAGAGCCCTTAGATGGTTGGCAAAACCTGAAGCTTACAGGACTGAAGTCCTTGCTTTCTTGCTAGCTACCAGCGAGACCCTGCTTTCAGTCCTAGAAACCATACACAGTTTCCTCAAGTGGTCCCCGGAGGAACATGGATGCTTGCTGTCATCTAGGGCAACTGAAGCAAGTCTCTCTGATTTCCTCTTCAGTGAGCAGGAAGGGAAATTCTTCACTTTCAAAGGTTCACCTGGTTGTGCCCTGACTTGTAACCCATACTTATATGTGTGATTTAGTGTCATGCACGGTTTTGCGTGTCTACCACTTCAGCCAATGTGCAGTGATCCGCCATGAGGAGAACCTTGTGGTTGTTTCTTTCCAGCTGCATTCATCTCCTTTCCTCACATCCCGATCCCAACCCTGGTAACTGGAAATTGCTGTGCTGTTCTTCAGTGCTATACTTTCTGGTATGTAGTGAATGTAGTATACCGCATCCAGCGCCACTCTAAAGCTTCTGGGGAGAAGGGACTGCGAGAGGGTGAAGAAATACAGTTAAGAGGTCAGGTGTGGCCTTCTCTCTGGATGGGAACAGATGAGGTGCTCAACCACCAGTGCATTTATTTATCATTCGTCGTGTGATGCCCCTTTGCTTAATGAGCCTGCCTCCTAGGCCTCGTGTTCTCCAGCTGGAACACCTGTTCTCCTGGGGTGCTCCATGCCCTCAGGGTGTTCCCAGGGCACTCTGAGTTTTGGCTCTCAGCCACTCCTCACAATTATAAGTAGAAACACATAACCTTTGTAACAGAATTTAAGGCAGAGTTCCCAGGAGGTTCTTCCAAGTGCTGTGTGTATTATCAACGTGTTAGTCCATTTGTATACTACAAATACCTGAGACTGTGTAATTTATAAATAATAGAAATTTGTTTGTTATGGTTCTGGAGGCTGTGAAGCTTAAGAGTAAGGCACCCGCAGGACTTGATGTCTGGTGAGTGCTGCTTTCTACTTCCAAGTGTCCCCTGATGTTGTGCCTTCTACAGGGACAAATGCTATCTCCCTGCATGGCACAGGCGTGGGTGGAGAGTGATCTTTTCAATGCAGGCCCCAATAAAAGGGCTCTCCGCCTCATCCATGAGGGCTCTGCTCTCAGGGCTTAATCATTGCCTGATGGCAGTATCTCTTACTGCCATCTCTAAGGGGATTAAATTTCAAAACAAGAGTTGAGGAACATGCGTACCTCAGTAAATAGTTGTTTCATGCCAAATAGAAACTGTCCTTGAAAAATGGAGTGATTGCAGGTCTGTTAGACAAACACATTAGAATAACTGTCTTAAAGATACTCAGAGATGTAAAGGCAAATGTGGAGAAAGCCCGATGTGAATAAAACAGAAATATCAATAGAGAAATAAAAGTCCTGAAAAGAAATCAAAGAGAAATTTTGGAGCTTGTAAAGACTGAGGACTGAAATTAAAAATTTATTAGAGGAATTTAAAAGCAGGTATGGGGCCAGTGAGATAGTTCAGCAGTCTAAAGCACCTGCTTATGCAGACTTAGGCAGGTGCACGGGACCTCAGTTTGATCCCTAGCACCACATGCTGTGCCAGCCCTGCCCTTAGGGTAGGGTAAGCTGGTCAAAAAAAAAAAAAAAAAAAAAAAGACAGATATGAGCAGAAGAAAAACATAGCAAACTTGAAGATAGGACAATAGACAGAATGAACTATAAAAAAGAAAAAGATTGAAAAAGTACACAGAGTCTTTCCCAACATGGTTGGGACTGCTTAGGCTGGGATCCATACTGCATTGTCTTGATTCACATCATAACTTAAAGGGAAACTTCACAATGCCCAGAGCCCTTGATGTCCTACCAATGAGGAAGAGAATGTCCTCAAGTTCCTTGCTGCAGGAGCCCACTTAGGTGGCATCAACTTGGATTTCCAGATGGAGCAGTGCATCTACAAAAGAAAAAGTGACGGAATCCTGAAGAGATTTCAACGGAAGAGCAGGCTGCGACCAAGGAGGAATTTCAGGGCAAATGGACTGCACTGACTTTTGAGTTCACTGCTGCTCAGCCTGAGGTCACAGACTGGTCTGAAGGCGTGCAGGTGCCCTCTGTGCCCACTCAGCAGTTCCCTACTGAAGACTGCAGTGCTCAGCCAGCCACAGAAGATTGGTCTGCAGCCCCCACTGCGCAGGTCACTGAGTGGGTAGGAACCACCACCAAGTGGTCTTGAGCTGTTCTGCTGATGCATAAGCAAAATAGGAAAGAGGCTGATGAAAAATAAAACAATTTCTAAAAAAAAAAAAAAGTACATAGAACCTAAGGGGCCTATGAGAAGCCATCAAATTGACCAACAGACATATACTTCCAAAAGTTAAAGAAGAAAGAGAGAATCTTGGAAATAGTAAGAGACATACAGCCCCACCACCAGAGAATCTCAACGTGATTCTGCCTGCCTTGAAAGGGCCCATTCTCTTGCCCATCCACTCCTCGGCCATGTGGGGTCATAGCACCAGATTTCTCACCAAACTCCTTAAAGGCCAGAAAGTAGCAGGATGAGATAGTCCAAGAGAAGAAGAAAGAAAAGCATGTCAGCCATGAACACTGTATTCAATAGAACTGTCCTGCAGGAACAAGGGAGAAATGAAGCCATTTCCAGAGAGCAAAAGGTGGAGGAGTTCATTACCACCAGACAAGCCCACTATGAACGGAATCTCACTAGAAGGTAACTCAGAGCTATTTCAAGAAATACAAGGCCCAAGGGCTGGCCAGATAGCTCAGTGGACTAAAGTACCTGCTTAGACAGATGCAGGCCCTGGGTTTCAGTACCTGGCCTGCTATGCCAGCCCCACGCCCAGGGTGCACTAAAATGGTGACGGAGACTGGGCATGATGATGTGTGCCTGTAATCCCAGTGCTTAGGAGGCTGAAAAAGGAGGATCACTATGAGTCCGATCTGTGTAGTGAGACCCTGTAGTACAAAATATATTAAAAAGAAAGAGAAAGAAAGAAAATAAGAAAGAAAGGGTCCAGTACAGGTAACTACATGGACTATCAGAGCCAATATTATTGTAACAATGGATTTTCACTCTATTTTTGTTTTCTATACAATTTTTAAGGCACCAATAAATTTTTAAAAAAATTACTAGTCTGGGGCTGGGGAGATAGCTCAGTAGAATAATCACTTGTCTGGTAAGATCAGGGTCCTGAGTTCAATCCCCAGTACTGAAAAAAACAATTACTAGTCTGAAAGCTGGTATTATAACTGCAGTTTGTCACCCCATATTTTGTATTCTATATATTTTATGGGACTAATGCTTTAAAAAGCATTATTAGCTTATGTTTTGAAACACGCAAGGTGTAGAGATGTGAATTTGTAACATCAACAGCAGAAAGGGTGGAGATGGGGCTGCAAAGGAGCAGAGCTTTTGTATGTGATTGAAGTTAAGATGGCACAAATTCCAATTAGAGTGCTAGCACTTCAGAATGTTAAATGTAATTCCCATGGTAACCACCAAACAAATAGCTAGAGAATGATTCCATTTATATGAGGTACTTAGAGTAGTCAAATTTACAAGATAGAAAATAGAATGGTGACTGCTGGGGGTGGGGGAGGAGGTGGTGCAGAGTTCTTGTTGAGTATAGAGTTTTAAGTTTTGCAAGATGAGAGGAAATTTGGAGACAGATGGTGGTAACGGTTGAACAACAGTATGAATGTGTTTAATATCACTGAGCTGTGTTTAAAAATGGCTTGAATGGTAAATTTTATGTTGTGTTCATTCCCACAATAAAAAAAAAAAGCTGGGAAAAATTAAGACCCATCTTACTTTTGTGAAGAAGATGGGAATGCTCTGCGTCTTGAGTTGGGTGGTAACTGCATGAGCATGTACAAGTTGAAAAACCAGGAAGATGGCTCACAATGGGCAAAGATTTGGGATTTAGAGATGGATGACATCAGCTCCATTCCTGCTGAAGTTTTGTGTATCTTTGTGCTTAAGAAGAAGCAGTTGCTGGTGACAAGTTAGAGTGATAGGAGCAATCTCTTTCAGCGTGTTCAGCACATTATAATGTACACAAAACCTTAATATGTCATCCCATATAATTTTTCTCGAAGAGGCTGAAAAGCATGTGTAATTACTTCCATTTCACAGATAAGGAAACTGAAGCTTACAAAGAGAGTTTTGGCCAAGCACTGCCCCTGTTCCCACTCTGCCGTTGACTTCTTTTTGTGCTCTGGCCCCAGCTCCCCTCTAGGGCCACATGTGAGGTCACTTTCCCAGACTTTGGGAGCCTGGGGACAGAGCCCTTGGTGGAGCTGCTGTTTCACACTGAGTTGCAGGGGTGGCACGCTTCAGCAGGAGCACAGCTGATGCCTCTCTCGGGGTGCTGCCCTTCGAAACAGCCTGAGGGACTTGGCAGAGGTAGGTGGTGACTGCAGAGAGCAAATAAACACTGCTTGCCTCCCTCGCGCACCATGTGATGTGGGATGTCTACAGTGCTGACCAGGCCTGGCATAATTAATGTCAAGAGACTGCAACAAGCCCGCCCACTGGGCTGGGCCATGTGTTAGGTAGTTGATGCTCTTCCTGAAAGTTTGGCAGGAGATGCGTCCAGTATGCACAACAGGGAGAGTCTCCACAACCTTGACCCTGTTTTTCATTCCTTCACTGGCATTTTTTTTTTTTGGAACCGGTGATTGAACTCAGGCCCTTGCGCTTGCCAGGCAAGCGCTTATTCTACTGAGCTATCTCTCCATCCCCTCCTTCACTGGCTTCCCCCCCCCCCAACACTGGCTTTTAACTGCTGCAGATAAATATGTTTAAAATAACAAGCCAACATTGCCTAAAATGAACAATATGGTTCTTTCATTCTACTGCCACTAAAACTTTAGCTTTCAGAAGTTATTGTGTTTAAGCTGTAATACAGTGGTTATTAAATTAGTTTTCTAATCTAAACATTTGTCATAGGTGATCTCATCCATGTCCATGACTTTGAATATCGCTTATAGTTTGATATCTTTCAAATCTATATCTTCTGAGTTTCAGAAACCAATGACCAATGTCTATTGGGAACTCTACCAGGGTATCCTGAGGCACCACAGCCATGGCTCAGAGCAATCTTGTTATCCCCTCTCTGCAGCCAGCCCTGACAGCCTCATTCCCGTCCTGTAAGCAGCCTGTCTCACACTCCTCCTACCACCACCACCAGCACCTATTTATCTCTTGCTCCCTGAAGAATTCTATATGTTGCATGAAGTCAACAGTGCTACTATTTCTGTGTAACTATTCTTTTTTTTTCCTGAGTCCAGCTAGCTTCTTGCAGGTGATCAGAGGAAGGCCAAGGTCACCAAGAAGCCTGAGTGGGAAAGTTTGGGGCAATGGTGTAAACTCAAGTGCTCTGATTTGAGCCTGCTAACTGGTCCAAATTCAGTTTTACTTCTTAATTCAATCAAGCCAGCTGCCCCCAGGGTAGACATCTCTGGAGCAGTGCAGCCACCCAGGTCAGTTGCAGCTGTCACAAGGCAGTTCAGTAGAACATCTGGAACGTCAGATAAGGCCACTTGATTGAAGCTGTCATGTTTCTGTGAAAATGGCAAGTGTGTGGAACCTTCAGGAGGGCCAGCTGTGTTAACCACAGTTTATTGGGCCTTAGAGGGGCTGGAGGTGCTAACAATGGGCTCAGATCCATACCTGCACTCTGCCATTTTAGGGCAGTTTCCTGGCCCCTTCTTCAGAGGCTGTCTCAGCTCCTGGAGGGGCAGGAGTGGGACAGGGACACCTGGCTGACAGCCAAGGCATGTGTCCTATCAGAGAGGCCTGGAGAGTTGCTGAGAAGTAGTCTGAGGATTGGAGGGATGACCCTGAGGGGAGCTGTTTCTATCTCTCCTCAGGGATTGGGGCATGAGGAGATTGAAGTGGATCAAACCCTTACTACTTGCCAGGTTATGGAGAAAGCAGAGAGGCATTTGTCTCTGTAGAAGGGCAGCTACCAGTGTCCGCCGTCTGGGCAGTGCCTCCAGAGGCGTGAAATCTCCACCCTCCACCTCTTGTGTGGCTGAGCCGCCTCCTGACGCTCCCCGGCACGCAGCAGAGAGACGCCCAGGCCCACACTCCTAGGAAGCCCTATGGGGCTCCTCACCCCAGCTGTGCTTAGAGTAGGTCAGCACCTAGAGCAGGGCTGTCGTAAGAAGGGGTGCAGTGGGCTCAGCCCCTGCCTACCCTTACCAAATCATGGAGCTTCTCTGATTACTTTATCTGCATTAAAGTCCCATTACTTGTTTGATTTGAAGAAAGTGTTTTGCAGCTGGAATCACTTGAAAAACACTTCTCTTTACAGTCTGATTTCAGTGCTATGTGAGTGCACATCCGGATTTCCGGGCGAGCTCCTTACATTCCAGCAACTCTGACTGGATCATTGCTGAGAAACAAGTGTCCCTGGAGGACCGCCCCCCCCCCCCACGTGATTTGCTATTGACATTTAATGTAATCACTGTGAGGTGGATTTGCATCTTGCGTTTTGCTGCTTGTTTTCTGACTTGTGTCTGTTCCTCTATTCATCTGCCACTTATGTTCTTGGGTTCCATTTTTACTTCCTTGCATTTCCTTCGCTGCTATTTTAAAGTTATTTTCTTAGTAGTTGGTTGAAAAACTATCTGGTTCAGATTAATACTTTTTTATTTGTTTGTTTATTTTTTTCTGTATTTAGGACAGGGTCTGCAGGGTCTCACTATGTAGATCAGACTGGTAGTGATTCTCCTGTTTTCAGCCTCCCAAGTTCTGTGATTATAGGTGTGCTCTACCACGCCCAGTTTCCACTGCCATCTCAGCGCATGCCAGGAATCCAACCCCGACCACTACACTCTGCCTAAGCAAGTGCTTTAGTCCGCTGAGTTATCAGATTGACCCTGGATTAATACTAACTTAATATCAATTGCATCCACAGATTTTCCTCCAGTATAGCTAACCCCTTACCCCTTGTTGTATAATTATTGTTTTAAGTGTACATTATACCTTATGAGCTAATCTGTGTTTATGCTTCTATTCTTAAAAAGTTTATATACATACCACAGACTTTACTGTCCTAATCGTTCGTGAGTGTACAACTCAAAGGCGTTGTGCACATTCCCGCCGCTGTGCCGCCATCACCACCCTCATCTCTAGGACTCTTTCCATCTCGTCAAATGAAGCTCTGAATGATTGCAGTAATCACCCTCAACCCCCCTCCCCCAATCTCTTGGGACCACAGCTGTACTTTTCTCTATGAATTCCAATTCCTTGTGTGAGTGGAATCGTGTCTGTTTTCGTGACTGACTTATTTGAAGTAGTATGATGTCTTCAGATTTTGTTCATGATAGGTTCTAGCCCGAGTGCAGGCTGCTAAATTATCATGGCCCTGATTCAACATGGCTGAACCCCCAAAACCACAGCTTATCTTCCCAATGCCCACTTCCCAAATTCAGTCCTAGATACAACAATTTCTTTTCACCTTTCTCATGCACATAGGAGAGATCCCAGTCAGCTCCTTAGGATCACTGAAGCTGCCCCTCAAACTCCACCCCTAGCAAAGTCCATAAAGTCTCAGCCCCCATCTCAGGTCAGAGGATTCCCCATCTCCCTGCTCAATTCTCTTCATGTCCTACCCAATAGCAATAAAGGCCTTTTCCATATTTTCCTTTTACTTCTGTTTCTCTGCCACTCTGCTGAAAAACCTAACGGTTCATGCTGTGGCCGGTGTTAGAATTTTTTTCCTTTTCAAGATTGAATAATATTCAGTTTGTGAATGTGTTTACCCATTCATCCACTGATAGATATAATTTGTTTCTATATTTTGTCTATTTTTGATAATGGAGAAATGACTATGAGTGTATTTCTTAGAGATGTGCTTTCAGTCCATTTGGGTGTGTGCACAGAAGTGGAATTTCTGGGTCATTTGGTAATTCTACCCCTAAGTTTCCAAGGACAGATCCTAATGTTTTCTATAAAAGCCCTAGCATCTTACATCCCTGCTAACATAGGATTTTCCATCCCACCAATATAAAGATTTCAGTTTCTCCACGTTCTTGTCAACACTAGCTATTTTCTGAAATAGCAATCATCTTAATGGGTGTGGGTAGCATCTCATGTTTTGATTTTGTGTGTTCTTAGTGGTTGGTATTATTGAGCATCTTTTCATGTACTTATTGGCTGCTTGTATATCTTCTTTGGAAAAGTGCATATCCAGATCCTGTGTCTGTCTTACAGTTTCAAATTTTTTGTTCTTGAACTTTAAGGGTGTTCTATATAATCTGGATGTCAATTCCAGGTCAGATGTGTGACTTGCAGTTACTTTTTCTCATTCTATAAGCTGCCTTTTCAATCTCTTGTTAGTGTCACAATGTTTTTAATTTTGGTGAAATTTAGTCTGTTTTTTTCCCTTTGTAGCTTGTGGCTTTAGTGTCATAATCAAATATTGCCAATCCAATATTATGAAGCTTTCTCCCTATGTTTTCTGTGAAAAAGTTTATAGTGCTTTTTTTTCTTCCCATTTTATGTATTTGGTAAAGGGTCTCACTACACAGCCTAGACTCATAGTGATCCTCCTGCTTTCAGCCTCCCCAGTGCTGGGATTACAGCATGTGCCACTACTCCCAGTCTGGCTGGCTCAGCACACCAGGGTGGCGGGGCTGGCATAGCATGTGTTGCTGGGGATTGAACTGTGGTCTCTGCGCTTGCCTAAGCTTGCCTAAGCAAGCCCTTTAGTCCACTGAGCTATCTTGCCAGCCACTATGAAAGCTTTTCCATGTATATCTTATAATATTTGTTAAAAGCTAGACATTGTAGATAATATGTCAGTTTGGGAAATCTGATTTGCACCATTTTTTTCTGTGATGCTTTTTGTCTTTGCTCATTTGGCCTGGGGTCAGCTAATGATCAGCTGGTGATTTCCTTCAGTTCACTGGCCAGTAAGGGTTTCACCCTTTGCCGAGAGGCGCTGTGTGCGTATATTGGCGCCAGCCTGCACCACTCAGTTTCACAGCTCTGCTTTAGCCTTCATCGCCTCTTGCTTGAGGCCTCAAGCCCAGCCATTTGTAAAGTATTCGTGACCTCCTCAGTCCTTCTTAACTATATGCACACCTCTGTACGTGATGCAGTCTTCTAGATCCTCAGCAATATGTCAGAACTTTCCGGGGTGCGCTCCTGAGCCCTTGACTTTTCTGCCAGACCAGGCATCACTGCCTCAGGCAGCTGTGGATGTTAAATGTGTGATGCTGATTGATTTGACAGCCACTCTGAGGATAGGGCTTTTCCTGCAGAGCAAGCTCCAGGTCAGATCAGATACCAGCACCATCCTGTGAATGGAACTTTTCCAGGAGACCCAGGCAGATCAAATTACAACCATGCTTTGTGGGTGAACCTCTTTGAGCAGTCCCATGCCTGTGCTCCCCCTCCTTTTGTTTATAGATATATTGACTTCTACATCTTAAGCCTACCTCAGAGAGAGGAAGAGAGGTGGGAAATAGTGAGGTCATCAAGCTGCACTTCCTAGTGCTGTTTGTAAGACTCAGTCCGTTTCTCAAGTGAATGCTCCTCAGGTGGCTGGGAGTGTGGTACTTTCAAGAGTTTTGTGAAAGTAAACTTGGACAATTTTTGTGTTTTCATTGCTTTGTGGAGGTCTTCTCTCCAGAGTTCTCATTTCCAGAACATTTTAAAGTATTATGTACTTTTTATTATGGAGAATTTCTAGCATGTGTCAAAGTGGAGAGAACACAGTAACGAAGTTCCACGTACCCATCAAGCCAGGTGCAGCAGCCATCAATCCTGGCTGATTTTGTTTCATTTTGCCCTCAGAATGCAGAGCCTGAGGCCAAGACCTGCGGACACCTTGCCTAAGGGGGCTTTGCCACAGGGAGAGGCAGGCTGCTGTGTGTTGCCGAGGTGGCTCCTGCAGAGTGAGCTGACTGTGCCCAGGAGCCACTGCTCGCCACTCGAGGCCCGCGCAGGGACACAGTCCATGTCCTTTTGATGGCGGGAGCATCAGGCAGGGTGCTAGGGCACCGCGCTTCCGGTGGCATTGGAGGAATGTCTGGAACAGTGACGGGAGCCCAACACCTGGTACAAGGAGAGAGGCTGCTAGGTGCTGGAGCCTGAGACTAGGACAGGAGTGGCCAGAGCATCTGAGTTTCTGATACACATCTGTATTCTGCCCCAAGGCCCTGTTCCCCTTCCCATGGTGGATCAGGACACACATTTTTAACAAGCTGTTCAGGGGCTTTCAATGCCTCGTCTAGGGCGGTGGTTGCCACTCCTGGTTAAAGTCGCTGGTTTTCGTTCTGGGATTGGCAAATTGTTAAATTCTGCAGGCCGGTCTAGTCTAGGTCTCCCTCTGCTGGTCATTATGAAGATTACAGCAAGGGTCTCCACTCTAGGCCGCCTGAGTCCCAAGATTGCAGTCGTAGCTATTTGTGTCTGTGCCTGTGACTCACCAGAGAAGGAGGGATCTGCTGTGCTCCCAGCAAACCCTCACAGCCTTGGGATGAGCCCCAGTCCTGGTTAGACCAAAGCAGAACTTAAATTTCCTCTTTCATGTTACCTTCAGGTGGAATCAATCGTGTCCTCTCTGGTTCTCTCAGATGCTGGCGTGGTGAGGCAGGGTGGGGAACCATGCTGCTAAGGTGATGCTTTGCCCACTCAGTGCTTGGTCCAGGTGGCAATGGCAAAAGCTGACCTTTACTCCCTGCCAGGCCCTGTGCTAAATGGGTAACGTTATTAACTTGCTCACCAAGCCTGGTGTGGTGGTGCACACCTATCATCCCAGCACTGCCGAGGCTGAGGCTGGAGGATCACTATGAGCTCAAGGCCAGCCTGAACCACACAGCGAGATCCTGTATCATAAACAAAAATTAACACTCATCATCACAATTCTGTGAGATGGGCATCATTATCATCTTCATTGTACAAATGGGGAAACTGAGGCAGGGGAGTCTAACTGAAGCCATCAGGTAAGAGGCAGGGCCAGCATCCCAAGCAGGCTGGGGCAGCGAATGTTACTGTGAATCCTGCTATGGTCCCTGGGCACCAATAGCTATTTGGCACTGACAATCAGACCTCATGTGCAGATGAGAGGCGGAGGCCCAGAGAGCTGAGGAAGTGTGGTGGGTTGGCCTGCCCACCCCACGGCTCCTTAGCCAGGGCCTCTGCTGGTAGAGCTGCAGCGTCTGCTCGGTGGCACCCACACCACCTGCCCCAACACTCCTTTCCGTTAGCCTGTGCATTTGGGGAGAGATGGTAGAATCTGGGCTTTAACAGTCACTTCAAGTTGATGCTGATTCATGAGAAAGTTTGAGAAACCTTGTCATCAAGCTTCTCACCCATTAGAGCTCATCCTGCAGGTGGCTTTTGACAAAACCTACTCGAGAATGGGTCGCTTCCTCTCTGTGGTGGCTAAAACTGCACTCTCTGCAAGTCATGGACTCCTCGGCAACAGTAGTCTTTTTCTCTTTTGTTTAGTAAAATGCCTAGGATTCCACACTCTCCAGCCTGGGGAGCAGCTCAGCCATACTGAGAGGGACTTAGCTCTTCCAGCACCTCAACCCCATTGCCCTTGGCTGCTGGTGTCCTTCATCCAGGTTGCTTCATCACCACAAGATGGCTGCTGCAGGTCCAGTCATCTTTGTCCAAAAGATTGCTCTCCCAGGCTTTGTTGAGGAGATTTACAGGACAGGCTCAGCCCAGCAGATGGTGTCTTCTGAAACTTTTAATTAGGAGATTAAAGGGAGTGGCAAGAAGAAGAAACCATACTGTAAAGGATAATGATCATAGTTTTTGTGGCCAAGTGGATTCTCACATCACATTATTTTCAGTCAAGCCAATGAGGCCCCCCAATGGGCCCTGTGACAGATTTCACACCGTAGGGCTGGCTGTGTGGGTACCCTTTCTCCTGCCCATTTTCTAACCTGGATTTTCTAATTTTGTTAGCTAGCCTATGAGTTCCCTCCCCTCTGTTCAGACAGCCTGAATCTGTTTCCACGGCTTATAGACTAATGGACCGAGACTGAATTCTGCAGGTAGATCTCTCCTGGCCAGAGAGCAGGATCGCTGTTTTTCCTAGGATAAAACTGGGTTTTCCTGTTACCACAATTTGCTTTTTTTTTTTGGTACTGAGGATCGAACTTAGGACCTGGCACTTGCCAGGCAGGCACTTAAGCCACTGAGCTATCTTCCCATCCCTACCAGTCTGCATTTTATTTGTCTGCTTGCTTGGTCTGGCTCCCCCCTGGGACATAAACTCCACAAGGCCAGGGACCACCATGCCCCGGTGTCCAGAGCCTCACTCCTGATAACATTCACTGCAGTTGCACTTGACTGCACAAATGTGTGGATGTTTAAACAATCTTGTTTGTGGGGCTGGGGAGATAGCTCCATGGCACAAGTGCCTGCCTGGCAAATGCAAGGTTGTGAGTTTGAAACCCGGTCCTGCAAAAAAAAAGAAAGTCTTGTTTGTGATGCAGCTGATGTGGGAGACAGGCGGGGAGGCCCCTGACTGTAGGTCATATTGCTCCTATAGGGTTACCTGGAGATTCCAGTCCTTCTCCCTCAGGATGACTGGGACTATCATTGTCTATTTTTTTTAAAGATTTATTTATTTATTTGGTACGGGGTCTCGCTACATAACAGAGACTCGTAATGATCCTCCTGTCTCATCCTTTCCAGTGCTGGGATTACAGATGTGCACCACCACTCCTGGTTTTGGTGGCTGACATGAGCAGGTCAGGCATGCCATGCAGTACTGAAAATTGAACCTGAGTATGTGTGCTTGTCAGCCAGGTGCTTAGACCACTGAGCTATCTCCCTAGAACCTCATTGTCTATTACTAAACAGAGTCACAGGGGCTGTCTCTGCGCTGGGCGGGGTTGCCTGCATCCTCAGCAGAAATGTCTCAACCAATCACAACAGTAAAAAATAATAAAACACTATTTAGAATAAAGATTATAATTGGCATAATGCCTATGCACAATGCCTACTTGTTAGACATTGGTAACTTTGAAAATAACAGGGCAGATGCTGTGACACTGGGGTATTATCCACAGGCTTCAGTGTCCTGGGCCTTATGCCAGTCCCATAGCTGCACGAGGAATTATTCTCCAATTTAGTGGTGAAAAAGCTTCACTTCTGCCTGTGGATGAGGCCTGCAGGGGTTGCCTGCTCTGTTTCAGTGTCTAGGCCTCCAATGGAAGACACAAGGGCTGAACGTAACTGGATGCCCAAAAGCACACTGCATCCCTTCCACTGTATTCCAGTAGTTCAGGTAACCCTACAGGACAGCACAGATCAGAGAGCAAAACTGGATTCTGCCTTTAGATAGACTGGGCTTTGAAGGGGTATGGAATTGGAAATATTATTGTGACAACTTTGGAAAATATAACTTGTTAGAAAGCCCCTCTCCAGACACACCCAATCAGTTTGAAATAAATTCTGCCTCAGACTTTTCCCAGCCCTGGACCTCCTGCCTCAGCCTCTGACTGGTCAGGTTTGTCAGTGTGTCTCCCTCTTCCCATCTCTGAGCAGCGCACTCTGTCTGAGCGAAAGCTCGCCAGTCCAGCTTGTGTGAGATGTCTGCCCCGACTGCCCGGATTCCCAGCTGGGCCTCAAGTCCTTTTCCTCTAGAAACTGCTCCTCCTTCTGGGACTAGCATGGGGCTCTGAGCCACACAGCACGGGAGGTGTACCTTTGGCTCTCTGGGCGTGAGCCAGGTTCTCAACAGCAACCAGAGAGGTGGATGCAGCAGAGGCGGATGGAGCAGAGGCAGATGGAAGGCAGAAGGAAGGAGCCTCCCACAAAGCGGGGCTGTTCTCCTGGAGATGCAGAAACACCGAGCTGCGCAGGCTAGGAGCGCGGTGGCAGTGGCATGCCATGTCCTTCACGCCCCCGCACAGGCCTTTGGCATGCCACTTCTCAGTCCATGCATGGTGTATGTCACCATCTTGCCTCCTGCATGGTGACAGTCCCTTCTCCTTGGATTCCCTGAAGCAGCCAAAGCACTTCTTTTAAAACTTGGGTTGGATCCTGCTCTGCAGTCATTTCTCCACTCAAAACCCTCCTGGGTTCCCCATGTCACTTGGAATAGAAGCCAACATCCTCATCAGCTGTCCACAATGTCCTTCCTGCCTGCTCTGCTCCACCTCCCTTTGCCACTCCAGAACTATCACTTATTACTTCCTTCTGTCACACACACACACACACATACACACACACGCACACATGCACACACACATGCACATACACACACACACACGCCCAAGTTCATGCTAGATTTACATATGGCACCCACATAGTTCTTGTGAGATTTCCACTCAGGTATCACCTGTTAGAGGGGCTGCACTGTCCAGTTCCTTCCCATACACATCTGCACTCTTTCCGTCATCAGCGTATTACTCATGACTTGCCTTTGTATTCTGTGCTTGTTTGATTATTTGCTGTCTTGTCTATCTTCTCCTGCTTCCCAAGCCTGTACCCTCCCATGACTGCAAGCAGCCAGAAAGCATGAATCCTCACCACTGTGTGCCTACAGCTGACCAGAGTAGGAACCATCAGTCACTTGTGATTCAGTGAAATCTTGGCCATGGAATCTAATGGCCTGGTGACTCTAGGAGGTCATGTGTTGCAGGATATAGTGAACTGGATTGTCACTACCTTGCACACACACACACACACACACACACACACACACACACACACATA
>PVKN010022990.1:0-14959 GCA_004027915.1 Capromys pilorides | reverse complement strand
AAAACCACAACTTGCTTTGAACATCAGAAACTTACTTACCTTCTTTGTGCCTCAGCTTGCTCACTTACTAAATAGGTATACGATCATTTATGGTGGGCACATGGTAGTATTCATACATATTTGAGTAATTTAATGTATTTTTATATACTTTTATTACTTTTAATAACAAATAACAAAGCGACAGTTTCAAAACACATTAGGACAGCCACAATAAGTAATACAATGCATATTGTTGCCTTCATAGTAGTTGTTCTGAGTATAAGATGCAGACATGATAACTTTTCTAAGCACTATTGGTACAAATATCTCTTCTCATTGAGCTAAGAGAAAGTAGTTGTATGCGTAGTGAATTAGACAATTGAATGTATTTATCCAAATCAAAATTTGCGCTAGACTTCATGACTACAAAGACCAACAAAGCTATAATGTGAGGAGCCCTGGTACAAACACACAGGAAGCACTTACGGGAAATGCGTTGCCCATCACTTATCCAGTAATTTCAAGGAGTCTGCTTTAAAGGTAAATAATTTCAAAAATAAAATAATTCCTAACAGGTGAAAATTCTCAGTGGCAGATTACTACCATGTGCCTGTCCCACATGGCCTGGACTACTCCAGCATTCATGCTGAAGGCAGGCAACAAACTAATATACATACGAAACAACGTCAGTGCTAAGTGCAGTGAAAACATCATTAAGCAGCTCGCTCCTAAGAATACTTTTGTGATTAAGTAGGATATTTCTTGCCTGAATATTTCTATAAGGTTAACAAATGTTTTTTTGTTTGTTTGTTTGTTTTGTTTTTGTTACTTCCCTTAGAACACAACACATCCATGGAGTAGACAGGGTTGAAATTATACCCAGAATGAACTCATACAATTTAGAAAGTGAAAACCTCCATATTTCTGGCTTTTAAATCATGAATTTATGACTAACCTGTCCATGCTCTGAGAGGTGACTGAACAGGTGACACTGGTGAAGAGGAAAGATTCAAGCCAACAAGTTTTTGTTGCTCTAGCAACTGTAATAGTTTTCCACGAGCCTCCAAACTCTGTCGATTCAACTCTGCAATCCGTTCCTCCATGCTGCTTGGGGTTATGGACTGTGCAACTGGAAAAGTCTTTGGAAGGGAAAAGAGTATAAATTCAATACAGGAAAAACACGACTCAGTTTTGCCTTTTCTACTGAGTGCCAGCAAATTCAGTCAAACCCCTTATTATAAACAAATGCAAACAGTGTGTAAACAACAGAACTTACAGTTCATTTAATTAAAGAAGCAGGGCTAAAGCAAAAGGACGCTAGTTCTTCTGCTGCCGCCCCACCCAGTGGTGCCTTTCAGGGAGCACCCATCAAATGCTGCATTGCTTGGCACTTGTGGACCTATACAAAAGAGCTCAGGGCAAAGAGCTGAGGTCTATGAGCTAAATGCCACACACCTATTGATGACAGATCTGAGGTTGGACAGATTTTAGAAAGAGGGATCTACTGTATTTGAAGCAGATGTTTCCATAGTTACAACAAGGGGTATGATTATAAATCTGCTGGGTTACTTGGCAAAGATTCTGAGTACCCTGTTGCCCTTTTGCTTATGTGGCAGCCTCTCCAGGCAACATTTAGCCTAAGATAATCTTGTTCAAAAACAGCTGCAACTGGAGAGGAATATGGGACACAAGCAAAACACAGCTCCCCTAGGAACATAAGTTTAATTTAAAAAATTCCCCCAAAAAATGTCTTTGTGGCAATCCCAATAATTTCACTGAGTTAAAGATGTCCCTTTGAGGAAATAAAAAACCAGTCCCTAATAGAAATCACTAATTTATACCTTGTACTTAAAAGAGTTTTTGTTTTTTTTTTTATGCAGGGGCCTGGGGGTTTGATCCCCTAGCTTGTTGTGCCAACCCACCCCCGGGGGCGCACTGAGATGGCAAATTGAGGCTGGGCATGTTGGCACATGCCTATAATCCCAGCTCTTGGAAGGCTGTAAACAGGCAGATCACTAAGAGTCCAATCTAGTAGTGAAACCCTGAACACCCTGTAGACCCTTTCCTAAAATACAAAACATAAATATATAAAAATATATTTTATATACATAGTAAAAGGATAAACAAAACATTATGAATTAAAAATCATTCTATATTTTCAATGAAAATGAGAGGATGGTGAACACAGAAATATTAGATTGTCCTTTCTAGATGGATACATATACTAATTAGAAAAGGACATACACTTAACACTTAATTGTGTTGTCTTTTTTCTAATCTAAGAGTTACCTGTTTCAAACAATCTTCATAACTGCAAACATAACTGTCTCTGTGACTCAAAACTGTGAGAGTTCATATTTACAGCTATACCGACAGCTGCTACCCAATCTCCCTGGCTCCTCCCCATCAGACCCTCTAACTATCGTTCTATGACTCGATAGCATACTTTATCCCCTGTGAGCCAGTGCTAACAGATGGCTCCTCCCCCTTTTCCTCCAGTGCTCCTCAGAGAAACCCTAATTCATTATCTTGGCAGCTCTATGGGCACAGCCACTGTCAGTGTGGGTAATCCAAGGTGAGGCTGGCAGCTCCTTTCCACACTGACCACACTGTCCTCCTCCCTATCAGAACCTTCACAAGAACCCCCTGACCTAAGAAGAGTGCAAAAGAAAGCACCTCCTATCCTTAGGGTCTGCCTAAGGAGGCATGTTAGACGCACTCCTATTCAGAATCTAGAATCTCTTTTCTTCTAACAATGAAATGAATGTTTAAGTTACCTGGGTAGCCCACAATGTTTACTTAAATTATAAAATCTATGTACTGTAATACGCAGATTGTTGCTATTTAAAATGTAGCCCTCAGTAACAAGACATCATTTGGAAACTTACTAGAAATGCACAGGTCCTACTCAAGACTTAAAAGCATGTTTTAGAGCAAGAGCTTCACATGATTCATATGTACTTTAAGGTCTGACTTTAATGATCCTTTCTGAAGAATTGTTTCCATAGGAAAATACATTCTGTGTTCTAAAAATTAACTGTCTGTGAGTTAAGGGCCAGCTGTTCTTGTATGATCCACTTTAAGAGGAAAAATACTTTCAATTAAAATATAGTTGCTATGCAATTTACTTAAAACTTCATTCCTAACTCAAGCTTAACTTTCCCACACACATTATTTTAGTCCTGTTTTCCTCACACATATTTTTTCTTTCTTATTGTCTTACTGCATATGCAATATAAACTAATAAATAACTTTTACCTATCTTGGTAAATGAAGACATGCCAAAGCATAAGTAGTAGCCTCAAAGCTATCACTTCTGTAAAGATGTCTCTTCAGACGCCCTTAAATTCCTGTATGTCCCTAGTTGGACCTTAACTAGTACTCACAGCAGTCGTGTCACCGGCAATCTCCTGTTTGTTCAACTCCTGCTTGTTCAGTCCATCCCCTGACTCTCCTCCTGGCCCATGAATATTACTCAGATGTGCCTTCATGGCTGAATTCTGCAGCGACAGCTCAGCAATCCGGGCCATTATGTCCTTTCTTTGTATTGGTGCCTCAACTGTTCTAGGCTGTTGCCCATCTCCCAGTTCCAGCTCTTCTGAGAACGCAGGATGTTTCAACTGTTGAACACTGGGATGGGAATTGCAGAGGGGTTGTGAGAAGTTAACAAAAGGTGTCTGAGTTTTATTCTCTGGATCCTCTCCCATGTGAGAGATTCTCCATCTCTGAGTGAACAGTCGATTCTCTTCACATAAATTCGGAATATCTGTATCAACAGGTAAGGTCTTCTTTTCCCAATTTTGTTCCTTCTCAGTCATTTCCACATTGGGAAGAATTCGTGGAGCAGGACGAGTCTGAACAGTCCTCCTCAATACTGCAGATTAATAAATAATAAGCATGTATTATTTTCTAATAAAATGGCATTAAATTATCTCACTAGCCCATCATGGTAGTTAAGAGAAGTAGGTCAATAGAAGGGTTGAGCTTCTGAATTTGATAAAGAGCCCTATGTATCTTACTTATTTATTTATTTACTTAGTAGTTGGTATAGGGTCTCACTACACAACCCGGAGTCGTAGTGATCCTCCTGTTTTCAGCCTCCCCAGTGTTGGATTACAGGAGTACACCACCATGCCCAGTCTCTATATGTACACAAGTATATAAGTAAAAGAAATGAAAATCAGGCCAGGTAAATAGCTGAGTGGCACAAGGGCCTGCCTGGCAAGTGCAAGGTCCCAAGTTCAGTCCCCAGTAAAAATGAAAATCTAACCAGAATTGAAACCATAGTTCCTTAATTTAGCCAGAGTTAATAACACTTTCCAGCCCTCTGAAGGAGAAATAAGTTACAGAATTTTTGGGAAGCTAGGAAAGACATTAAGGAAAAATCCCCTTGTGCAAAAATAGAAAACTGGAGTCCATAAAAACATCTTAGCCTATGTTTTATAGCTAGTCAGTGATGGGCAGGCCAGAACTTCTGACTGAGCCTGGAACTATTTCCACTATACCATGCTGATTGGACAGACATTATATTTGAGTCATAAACATCAATGTAAAATTTAAAAAAAATTTTTTTAAATATTTTATTTACTTACTTATTTGGTACAAGGTCTTGCTACACAGCTCAGACTCCTAGTGATCCTCCTGTCTCAGCCTTCTCAGCTCTGAGACTATAGGCATGCAGCACCACGCCCAGTCTCAATTGCCATCTCAGCAAGCCTAGGGGCAAGGCCAGCATGGCACCCTGGGGATCGAACCCCAGTCACTGCACCTGCCTAAGCAGGCACTTTAGCATTTTTTGTTTTTCTTTTACCATTTTGTCTCTTTTGAAAAAACTCAGAGTTGAATATTATATTTCAAAAAGTGTTTGGAAGAGCATCTAAGTACTTTTTAACTTTTTTTCAAATTGAAGGACCCTTTGCAAATGAAAGACAAAGCTTCAGGAAATGTACATATAGACCAGTAATTTCATTTTCCAACAATGAAGAGGTCTACAGAAGTTCAGAAGGCTATTCATCAATCATATGAGCTAAGGCTTAGTAAAACAGTTTAATGTTTTCATTCAAAAAATGTCTTTTTAATTGTCTAATTTTGTTATAAAATTCCCTCAACTAACTGATCTGAAAGCTTGTGATGAGAAAGTGATTAATACAATGATCAGATATGACTTACAAAAATCCTTAGGCCACAGTTGTCATCTTTCCCCTACCAAACTTCCTTATTCTCTGGAGCCTAATCTCCTCTTGATTCTATTTCATACACTACAGGACAATAGGAACAAAAAGAATTCCTCTTACTCTGCAACTTAATGCTCCAGACTTTGATCCTTTGATCTGAGTTTAATATTACAATGTTCAGTAGAACAGGTGTATAATGTCACACTTTATTGTATCAGTATAAAACACTAATACAAATCACTCTGAAAATGTACCCTACAGTTGAAAGGTTGTTGGCAACTATCAATATCTTTTTCACTTCCATTTTTCAGGTAATCACAAACACAATACATTACAGAAGTAAACACAACATCATTAGGTGAAGCCTGTTTACCATCTTGTAGAGGAGGGAATTCTGCATTGCTCTTCTGCCTCGGTGGTGTTAACAACACAGCTGGCTCAAAGACATGTGCTGGAAGACTGCTGGCCAGAAGTGTACTGTCAGGGCAGTTTGGCATCTGAGACAGTTTAACAGGCAACTCTTCCTGTAGGAAATCAACCACTTCTTCCCCTCTGAACATCAATGGCATGGACACATTAGAACTTACAACAGGAGCCTCTGCAGAAGAAAAGAGGATATCTGAATACAAGGGGGAAAAAAAGTGTGGGCACATTTTGGATAGGTATTCCTAAGTGCCTTTAAGTAGAGTGTAAACTCCAGATGGCCTGTCTTAGTCACTTTCTTTCTCAATGAGACAAAATACTCAAGACCCACAATTTTTAAAAGAGAGGTTTATTCTGGCTCTGGTTGTTGAGGCTTCCATTCATAGTCAGTTGGCTCCAAGGCAGCACAGTGGAAGGGCCTGGGGGGGAAGAAAGCTGCTGACCTCATGAGAGTGAAGAGCTGAGAGCTAAGAGAGGAGCTGGGCAGGCAGGCAGGGGCTCCAGGTCACATCCCCGAGACCCATCTCTTCCAATCAGGCCTCTCCTCCCCAAGTCCTGTCTGCACATATGAGGCTTTGCAGGACTATCCAAATATAGACCCTGACAGAACCATAAAGCCTTCTCGTTCTAGACTATGTCCTCCTTTGCCAATAATTCATAGGCAGACTCCATCGAAGATGGCACTGGCAAGAAGTTGCTAGTTTTGAGAAAAGAATGCAAAAAAGAAAGCCACTGACAAACTCTTGCTGGCACTTTAGAATTGATTATTTGTTTTCTAATGGACATGACAAATAAAACAAATGGAGGGGCCGGCGAGATGGTTCAGTGGTCTAAAGCGCCTGCTTAGGAGGGCTCAGGCGACTGCGGGGACTGCAGTTCGATCCCCGGCACCACACGCTGCGCCAGCGCCACCACCAGGACAGGCTGAGCCAGCCACAAAATGAATAAATAAAGAAACAAGCAAACACAACAGGCAAACAAATAAATAAATAAATAAAATTAAAAAAAAACAAATGGAAAAAACAGGACATATAAATACTGACCTCTGCATATAAGACATCACAAAACAAGGTTACTATAATTTCACAAGTCATGAACTGTGATAGTATAGTCTTACCCCATTATTATTTGGGAAGGGTTTGTTATGATTTCTGTCTAGATGTCTCCCCCAAGTATTAGGCAGTCATAGGGGTTTTTTCAGGGGTTGCTAAATCTACAGTACATGACTGATTCATGTTGTAATGCTGGGATTACGGGTGATTGCTGGATCAGTCCACTGATTAGATTGGCAACACCCTAATCCCAATAGACTGCAAACAACACAAAACACAAAAAGAAGCTTCTCTCTCTCCCTTCCTTCCCCTCCTTCCTCCTTTTTTTCCTCCCTCCCTCCCTCCCTCTTAGGCACTCATGAGCGCCTGCCACAAACTTGCTCTTCAGCCAGGCCACATTGCCTTGGAGTCAGCTGATTATGGACTGAAACTTGTACAAACTGTGAGTTAAATAAACTTTTCCTTCCTTCATTTTGGGTATCGAGTATTTTGTACCAGCAATAAGAGTAAAGTAAGATACTCTTTAACTTTGGACATCTGGTATTTTGTCTCAGCAACAAGAAAAGTAACAAAGGTTTACACAAGTCAAAATTCAGTAAGATGGTAAGTTGGATTCACCTATATGAATCTTTTCATCTTTTTCCACAGGCAATGTAAGTAATTAATAATAACCTTATAATATACTCACTTCTAGCTCTTTTAACCTTCGAAGAACTAAAATTTTTCTCCACAGTGAAGCGTAACTAGGACAATAGTAAAGTACTGATATACTTTTTTAAAAATGTATTTAGTACAGGGTCTACAGTCTCACTACACAGATCAGACTCATAGTGATCCTTCCTGTTTTTTAGCCTCCCAAGCACTGGGATTACCATGCCTAGACTCATTCACTCTCTCAGTGCACCCCAGGGGTGGGGCCAGCACAGCAGGCTGGGAATAGAACTCCCCACCCTGCATCTGCCTATTCATATGCTTTAATCTGCTGAGCTACCTGGCTGGCCCTATCATACTTCTTGACAGACATATTAACAGCAATATCTCACCAGAAGATGGAGCCCTATCCATCCATTGCATTTACTTCCTGCAAGGTTAAGTTCAGTGTGCTACTTCTTAGAATCTAGCCAAAGAAAATACACACATAGAACAGGGTACATAATCATCAAAGATTTACTTAAAAATTTAAAACTGAAAGACCCTAAATGTACTATTTAGCTCTTAGTTCATGAAGGGGTAGAACACAAAGAAAGGCTCTCAAAACATCACCACATCTGAGCAAAAACTATAAATTTCCACAATCCAGGTCTTACTCACCTAGATATTTCGTTCTGTTACTTTCCACCTATGGAACTGCTAAGTTACCCATGCTCTCTAAGCTTTACTTTCCTCATATAATAATAATATGCACTTCATATGATAATTTTTAAAATAATTCAGGGCTAAGGAGATAGCTCAGTGGCCTAAACACCTGTCTGACAAGTACAAGGATCCAAGTTCGATCTCCACTACCACACACAAGGCTGGCCCCAAAACCAGGCACAGTGGCACAGGCCTGTAATCCCAGTGCTGGGCAGGGTGACACAGGAGGATCACTATGAGTCCAAACTTCATAGCAAGACCCTGTACCAAATAAATAAATAAATAATCATTTAAAAAGATAATACTTTTTTTTAAAAAAGCATTTATAAATATCAGTTGGAAAAGTAATGATAATTATAGTAGTGATGATACAGTTATGCCTAAATAGCCAATAATTCCATAGAAGCTCAGGGATTCAGGGTTTGGTTCAGCTGTTACTTTAAGGTATTAACAACGAATCTTTTATAACTTTCAATGTTACACACAGCCCACTGTGGTACATATTTTACATGATGGTCTGGGATAATAAGACTATACTTTACCTGGATTGTCCCCAGCTCTGCTCTCAGTGGCTCCTCTTTCTGAAGCTAAAGCCTGAATTTCTTGTCTAGAGTTATTTATCACAGGGCAGTTTTTAATGGCATGTGTGAGTGATATAAGATGCTCATCTGTTGTGACCATGTGCTGGTGAAGTCTAGCCTAGAGAAGAAATGAAAGCGCACCATCATCATAACACCAAGCCAATCAAAGACCATGCACCATACAAGGGATGTGTGCGTTGATATTATTACTTTATCTTATGTATTTGGTACAGGATCTCACTATGTAACTCAGTCTTATAGTGATCCTCCTGTTTACAGCCTCACCAGTGATGGGATTACGGGCCTGTGCCACCACGCCTGGACTCGGTCACAGGCTCAGAGAGCCCTGGGGGCAGGGCTGGCACAGCATGCAGGACTAGGGATTAAACCATGTCCCTGAGCTTGCCAAAGCAGGCACTTAGTCAGTTGAGCTATCTTGCAGGCCTTGATACCATTACTCTAAATCGTCCAAATACTCAAAACTTTCATTCAAACTCTAAAACAATGCTATTCACAATTATAAATATTCTGGATGGCCTATGATAGAGAAATAGTTAATTAAATCATGGGCTATTAAGAAATATCCTCGCAGGCCAACCTGGTCCTGCCTCTGGGCATACTGTGCCTGCCAATGACACCAGGTGCCGACCAATCCCAGTGCTGAGGAGGCTGAAGACAGGAGAATCACTAGAGTCCACTCTGCATAGAGAATCTGCACCAAATACAATGAAAAAAGAAAAGAAATATCCTGATATAAAAATAAGCACCTTCTGTATAGAGCTTTCAATGTGTAAACTCGTCATACAGATTATTTCAAATGATTCACAAGTTATCCTAAGAGATAGACACATAAGGGACAGGAAACTGCCTATTTAATAAATGGAATTGTTAAGTATTTCTCTTGGCCTAAGGGTTCAGGAGACATTGAGGGCACTGCTCCCCAACAGACAGCAGGAATCTCTAACCCAGCTCTAGCTTCAACACTGCAGCCCAGTGATTCTCTTAAAACCTAGACCAGATCAGCCTTTTCTCTTCAGCAGTTCCTCATCTTATTCAGCCCAAGTCCTCAACCTATATGCAAAGCCGCATGTGATCTGCTTCATCTGACCTTGACCTTGACTGGTCCCCCCTTCCACACCCCACATCCCCACACCACACTGACATTAGTTTTCCTGATGACTCTTCACTCACAGCTGCACTCCCACCTCAAGACTTTTGCCCGATTTTCCTCTGCTTAGACTGCTCTCTGCCATTTATTCTGAACACAGTGCCCCTCACCTCATCCAAGTCTTTGCTCAAATGTCGCCCCTTCAGACAGGCATGGCTCCCTGCATTTATAACCACATCCCACCCAGGTAGGCATTTCTCATGCCCTTTATTTGCTTTTTCTTCAAAGTACATACTGCCATTTAACTTACTAATACTTCTTTTAGGATTAATTAAAATGCAAGCCCCATGAGGGTAAGGATTTCTCTATTTTGTTCCCTACTGTATTGCAACATCCTGAACTTTGCCAGGCCCAAGGAAGGTGTTCAAGAAAGATTTGCTAAACGACTCGGTATATTTGAAACATTCTTATCTTCCCAGAATTGAAATCAAGTTTGTGCAAAAATATGTACAAGAATGTTTCTAGCCTCACAGTCAAAAAGGTGAAATTACCCAAGTTTTCATCAATTGAAGAATGGATATGTAAAATGTGGCATATCCATAAAATGGAGTATTTCTGGGTGATGTAGAAGAAATGAAATATATAGGCTGAATAGAATGAAATATATGAGTGAGCCTTAAAACCATGGTGAATGAAAGAAGCCAGACAAAGAAGACCACATATTGCATCATTCCATTTCTATGAAATGTCTAAATGAGGCAAATACATAAAGACAGAAAGTAGATTAGCGATTGCCAGGAGCTATGGAGAGGGAGTGATTCCTCACAGGCATGAGATTTCTCTCTGGAATAATGAAAACATTCTGGATTGATAACACAAGATGAGCCCTCTGGCTAAACTATAAAATATAGAATTACACACTTTAAAAAGCTGGAATGGAATGTAAGCTATAATAAAAAAATTTTAAATGATGCATCTTTCATGTCTACTGACACAAATACAAATTTATCTGTTATTTGCATCATTTATGCTGACAAATGTAAGTAATAATAACCACCAATGAGAACAAAAAGATCAATAAGACAGTCTCTATACTCAAGCTGTACAAAGTCTCAGTGATAAGTACACACATAAGTGCAACATCATAATGTGATGAAGGTAAAACAGCAATATCCAAAGAGCATCATGGGTCAGAGATATAGTTCAGTGGCAGTGTCTGCCAGGCAAATGCAAGGTCCTGAGTTCAATACCAAAAACAAAAATATGAAACACAGGGCATCAAAGGCATTCAAAGCAAGGGAGCAGTGCACAAGGACAAGGATTTCTAAAAAGTATACTGCAAAAATTTCTAAAGAAAAAGTGCAATTAGTCAAGTGGAAAATCAAACGTTAAAGAGATACAAACAATTGTAAATAGCCTCTGCTGTGATTGTAGGAGGGCTCCTGAAAGATTATCTTCTTATTGTTTTAAAATTAAGAATTGCATGTCTCTTAAAGGCCAAATACTTATTCTGTATACGATTTGTAGTCTAAGCTTCTATAATACAATAAATGTTCAGGAACACCTAGCACTGGTAACAATGTGTGATAAGTAACTACACCAGCACAGCTAAACCAAAGGAAACTCTAAAGAGAGCACACACAAGCATAAAGATATCTTATACTATCATTAAAAATAGGAAAGTCTGAGATTGCCTCCGAGTACCTGCATGGTACTATTTTCTTCTCTAAGAAGAATAATTTCAGCTGTCAGAGCATCAATGAGCTCTCGATGATCACCTAATGTTTGTTGCAGTTGTTGCCTTGTCTCTACCTCATTACGTAGTTGAACTTCACTCTAAAAACAAAAAAAAATTAAAAACTTTCACCAATAACAGAACATATTGAAAACAAAGACTCTGCTCAAAGTTGTCAAAATTACAGACACACGACAGTAATGAAAATTTTAGATTTATTGGTCTGTATCTGCAACACATAATAACACTTAATTACATTCATTTTGGAGAACTGGCACATATACATATATATTAAAAATATGAAGTTGCATGTGATTCTTTTTTTTTGTATTTTAGAGAAAGCTCTACAGGGTGTGCCTGGTCTCACTACTACATCGCATTTGGAGTAATCTGCCTGTTTATAGTCTCCCAAGCGCTGAGATTACAGGCACAAGCCACCATACCCAGTCTCAATCACCACCTCAGTGTGCCCTGAGGGCAGGGCCAGCACAGCAGGCCCCGGGATTAAATCCCTGGCCCCTGCACCTGCTTGCAGACACTTTAATCCACTGAGCTACTTGGCCAGCCCTGCATGCTCTTCTTGAGCAGGGGCCATGCTAATGTTTCCTGTATCATTCTGATTTTAGTATATGAGCCACCACAGCAAGCATAAGAATTTAAAATTTTTGTTAGATTATATTTTTGGACTCATAGCAATCATCCTGTCTGAATTTCCTAGTGCTAATATCACAGGCATGCACCACCATGGCACTGGTGCAGTGTGGCAAGGGTTCCAAGGCTGGCACAGCATGGGGTAGTAGGGATCGAACTCTGGACCCTGCACTTTGCAGGCAGGCACTTATGCCACTGAACTATCTCCCCAGTCCAAGATTATACTTTTTGAATAAAATATGCTGCATTATCTCTTCCCTTCTTTGAATATAATAAACAAAATAGTATTTAAATAACTATAATTTAACGTAAGAAAGTGAAAGGATACACATTTACTTTTCTTTTTTTGTAGTGCTAAGGATTGAAGTCCAGGCTTTCCCACACAGTAAACTACACCTCTAGCCATTTTTCAAAAAATTCTTTAGTTGAAGGACCAAAGATTTTTATAATTTGAAGAGAAACCAGAGTGGTTATTTTTTATTTTGAGACAGGTTTTGCTAAGACACTAAGTTGCCCAGGCTGGGCCTCAACCTGCCATCCTCCTGTCTCAGCCTCCTAGAATGCTGCTACTACAGGTATACACCACCATCCTTAGCAATATTTACACATTGTTTGAATATACAGACCATCTCTAAAAGGCTGCACTGGCAACAGGCAATGACAGCTATGAGGAAGCAAACGGGTTAGCTGGAAATTGGGAGCAAAAATCAGATGCTTCATTTACACTCTCCTGTATCTTCAAATTTCATCCATGTGCTATATCACCAGTTCAAAACTTTGTAAAGTAAATAACCAGGTAAATAAGCTTCTACCCCTGTAACTAATACTATCTAAGACTTTCAAGCACACATCTGAAGATTGCTAACTTATAGGTAAAAGAACGTGAAGGGTTTAGTAAGTATGTTGGGACAATAAATCTTTCATTAAATAGCCATTTTAAGGCAGGCACAGGACACAGATATCTGCAATCCCAGCACAATGGGAGGGTGAGGTAGGGGGAAAGTAAATTTCAGCCTGGGCAATTTAACAACTGAGTGAGACTTTACCTCAAAATAAAATGGACTGGAGATGCAGGTCAATATAAAAAAACACTAGGTTCAATCCCCTGTACCAAAAATGAAAGAAAGAAAGAAAGAAAGAAAGAAAGAAAGAAAGAAAGAAAGAAAGAAAGAAAGAGAAAAAGAAAAAGGAGTTTTCAGTTTCCACATCTCCACAGAGACTGAAACATCTGAATTAGAGTAGTTAAACTTTTTTTTTTTTTAAATAACCTGTACACACTTACCTCTTTAAGGTACCGAACCAGGCGACACAGAGAGCTCACCAGGGACAACGTGAAGCCTGTGAGACCCTGGCCACCCTGCAGTCCCGTAACCTCACGCCCTGTGCTCTGCTCGTATTCTGCCATTTCCTGCTCCACCTCATGGATCATATGCTTGAGGATATCCAGGCTGGAATTATTGCTGCTTTGCAGGTCTGCAGAGCCTGTGCTCACTGAAAGTGTGGTTTTCTTTTGCTTGGAAGGAGCATGCAAATCTGGTCTTCTCACTAAGAATGAAAAGTCAAGCTATTTTAAGATCAAAAAATTAAAACTGCAAAGTGACTAGAGAAATTTTCTGACTATTGCTCACAATCTACCAAAAGTTTTTATGGAAATTATTACCATTTTATCATTAAAAACGCATACAGTTTAAACAAATCTTATATTTGCCATAATAAATACGCTAGAACCATCTTTCCTAAGAACTGGTTTTCTTAGCTATCCTTCAAAAAACTCTTATTAGATCCAACTGGGTGCATATAAGGGAAAGAAAATCATTTACTAAGTGGTTAAGGTAGCTGGATCAAGTTACATGTTTAATATTTCATCTTTGTAAAAAGGAACTGAACCTTTATTTAGCAGCTGTTTTTGCTTCCTTGTGTTCAGCACTTGTCCCACAACATAGCTGGAGTCTAGAGTTCCAGTAGATGGTTCAGGTTGAAGTCGGCTTTGGATTCTTTTGACAGCATCAGTAGCATTCAGAGCAGCTAAGTAAGGGAACATTGCAAAAGGTATCCCCAGTAAACAAGCTTGCTTTAAGTGATGAATCCATTAATATCTTACTCAATTAGGCCACCTAAGGGAGTTAAAAGCTACACTTCTTGAGGAAGTATTATTGTGTCCACAAGGAATGAAATAAACCAGGCTGCCAGATATAATATAGAAAGGAATAAACCTCTTTGTTCCTCTGATGCAAGGGCAGAAGATGGAGTTCCAGGAGTAGTTGCTGGTTCTGACTGTGTTGCCAGCTTCTGCTGAATATCAGTCCACAGTTGATTAATTAACTCAGCATTGTCTTCCTTTAGTTGGTGGAGAAACCTGTAAATGACAGAACAGTATGCCACATTAGAATTGACAGGTGCTTCATTGTCCAAATGTCTACAGGTTTGATTCGAAGGAAATGTTAGTGAGTCACAAATAAAAATATTTTTAATATTAACTGATAAGATATGTAGACAGCTGAACTGTTGGAAGGAATCTATTGGCCTCCAGATTCCTACCCACTTTGGTTCCTAATTTGGAGGATTTGTCCTTCTGCAGTTCTGTAGTACTGTTCCACCTTCCTCTTTCTTTCTATAGATGCATATATGGTGTTTTTATTTCTGTTTCATCAAAGAGCTCATGCAAAAAGCAGTTTCTGCTTACATGGAGGTAAATGTATTCAAGCAGACTGTGCTCCTGTGTGTAAGTATAAAAATAAAAACAAAAAATATGAAACAAACACAGGAAGTGAAAAATGCACAGGAATTGTTTAGCACTTTCTTCCAGTTCATTGAGACTATAGCCATATAAAAAATTTAATAAAAATAAACTCAATTAATGAAAAGAGAAAAGATGCAATACAAAAACATTTAAAACAGAC
>PVKN010022989.1:0-14993 GCA_004027915.1 Capromys pilorides | reverse complement strand
TTATCCTTTTTTTGAATAACCAAAAGCTTTTATTAATGGTCATAAAAATAATTACCCCAGTTCAAAATCCAGCTGCTCTAGCACAGGAGTAAAGTTTATCATATGAGCTGCTTCTTCTCTAAATAGCTTTACATTTAGCTGCCATCACCTTCACCTTTACCACCTTTGGATTCTGGCCTTTCAGTAAGACCATTAAGAGTTCACAAAGCCCAGAATAATGAGTTTTCCAGAAACAGTGTCCCAGTTTTCCAAGCAATGGGAGGCCCAGACCACAAGAGCCATAGCTTAAAGAAAGTAGATAATTCAAAAATAAAAATCTGTAAATAGGCAGCTTTTTTATGACTTGCTCTACTTGCAGAGCACTAACTCAAACATATTGCTTTTCCTCACTCTCTGATATCATCACTGGAAATAACAGGGAATGCAGCATGGCCAAGGAAAAAAAGCTGTGTAAAGAAAGGGAAGGAAACCAGCCTAGAGGACATTCTAAGGAGGGTAGGACGTCCTTCTCATTGCTTTAACTCCATTAGCTCCTTTTATTCTCACAATGCAGGTTTTCTTCATCCCATTTTACAGAGGATGAAACTGAGTCTCAGACAGTTAAAATGACTTACTGAAAGTCAAATTGCTATTAAGGGTGAATCATGCCTGCCTCCTCAGCTCTCATCACCCTGCTACCCTGCCTGAGCCGAGGTTTAAGTCAGCATATCCCAAACTGTCCCACAATCATAGAACTCACACAGATTTTGTTAGGAGGCAAATTCTAATACCAGAAGCTCAAGGCTAGAATTGCTGCATGTTTTTAGCAAGCATCCAGGAAATACCAATTATCTGCGGGATGTCAGGCCACACTTTGAGTATCAAAACTTTCATAGCAGCATTTCTCAACAAGGGGTGGCCCAACCTAGTAATATCTGAAGACATTTTTTTTGACATATCTTAGAAGGAAGAGAGATAGCATGACTGGAATCTCTAGGCAGAGGTCAAGGATGCTGCCAAACATCCTATAACATGAAGGATAGCCCTCACCCCCAAACAAAGGACCAGCCGGCCAAAAACACAAACAGTGCTATGGTTGAGGAATCCTGACCTACAGGGTCCAAGTGCATGAAAACTTTTTCCAAAGCTGCTAAAATTTTGAAATTTGCACTGCAGTCTAAGGTAAGGCCTATATTTCAAAATTACTTCTTAAATCCCAATGGAAATGTTGATATCATGCAATCAATGGCGAGAGTATGATGAAATTTAATTTCCTCACAAATATATTTCTGGTGTACTGAAGAACATCAAATCAGCTGATTCCAAACAGAGATTTCAAAAACTATTCAGAGTTACCATAAGGTCTTTGTCTGGCAGCACTGAGTCACATTAAAAAGGCAAGAATGAGATTACTTTTAGATATATATTTTCTAATTTCCTGTTCAAGCAGCTCAAACTTTACCTTACTGACAAACAACACATGAAACTATCTCTTTTCATTTAGCATTAGCCATTGCTAACCCCCATCAACAACAGGCTGGAAAATTGCCATGCTCTGTTCCCAGCATCCAGTCAGATCTCAAATCCAACAAAGAAACCAGTCATTCATTAGGATCTTCAATGCCCACACCAAAAGTTAGTTCACATTTAATGCATTTGACTAATGTAACTTTGCTTTAACGTTGTAGTCAGGGAACCTGTAAATGCCATATTTTTGGTAAAAGAATATGCTTTAGGAAAACAATGTATCTCTGTTCCCTTGTTAGGACAAAACACCTAACACCCAAAATTAAGGAAGCTAAAGGTTTATTTAGCTCATAGTTAGTGGAGGTTTCAGTCCATACTCAGCTGGCTCTAAGGCAGAGTGGCACATGCCAGAGGGCAGCTGTTCATGGACACAGAAAACAGCAAGAGCAAAAAGGGAGGAGCAGCGGGGGCAGCAGGTAGCAAGCCTCTCTTCCTCCTTACATTTGTATGCAGATTATCTGCCCCAGGGCAGTTGTAGCACTCACCCCCATAATCCCAGCATTGGATCAAGAATTAATAACAAACAACAAAAAAAGACTTAATAACAAATTCTGGAAGTAGCTCCAGTGACTGCATGAGGCTTTAGGGGGACAACTAGATACAAACCATAACACAGTAGATTTTATAAGTAGATTTTATAACACAGTGAGTATTATAAGTGCTAGTGTATCAAGCTTCCAGGTCATATGCACCCTCTGTCTTTCCTACATACAGCACCTATCAATGAGTTTTTCAGTACTAGGGATTCAGCACAAAGGTCTCGCCTTATTAACCTAACCCCCATGACAGTGTTTCTCTGGGCTCAGTGTGCCTTTCTTGCAGGATAACCTAATGGTTAGGAGCACAGACCTTGTGGTCACCATGACCATAACTTTGGACACCTCCCTATGTCTCTGTGTCCTCACCTGTAACACAGGGAGATTAAAGGGCTCAACTTCAGTAAGGGTGTTGTGAGGATTAAATAAATTAGTTACTAATATTAGAGTTTTAAATAAATTTAAAAAAACAGTACCTAGAGCACCATCTGTGCTCAATAAGGCTTAGCCATGTTGATGACAATCACAATAGATCTATATGCCCAAGCTGAGCTCAGACTGGTATGCTCAACAGTAATCAATAAAAAGAACTTCATACCCCAATACACACAGCGATTTTTTCTACAATGATCTGCAAGGAATTCAGGGCCTTAGTCCAATCATCAGAAAGCAATGGAAGGGTACAAGGTGAGGGAAATTCAGCAAAATAATTAATACTCTTCAAGAGTGCCATGAGCAAGAAGAAATAACTGAGGAAGCACTGCAAACTGCAGGACACCGGGGTGGGGGGGGGACAACTAAGTGCAACACATGATCCTGGAATGACAATAAAGAGACATTAGTTGAAAACTCAGTAAAGTTCAGACTGGGCCTCTAGTTTCACACTAGGCAAAAATGGTAATTTTCTGGTTCTAATACTTATTCTTGGTTATATAAGATGTTAACACTGGAGGTGACAATAGGAGAGACACATGGAAACCCTGCACTGTTTCTGCAAGTTTTCTACAAGCCTAAAAATAGTTTAAACTAAAACGTTAATACTCTACAAAAGAACAACAATGCAGCTTTATTCCAAAATCATTCCACAAACATTTGGACTCTTATCACACACCGAAGACAGTGCCAAGCTTTCTGGCAGCACCAGTGAAATTGGCATGGGTGTCCCTGCATATAATTTACTGTCTCAAGAGAAAAGCAGTTAAACAAATCCATGTTTAACACCTCCAGTGTTAACATCTTATATAATTACAAAATTCATGTACAGGAAAGACATTTACCCAGTCTAGGGCAGAAAAGAATGAAAGTAAGAACCTCTGGAGAAGATAAACCTGGACTCTGTAAGGCAGAACTAATCAGGATTCCTCAGGTGAGGATGGAGGACGGGAACCCCAGGTGAAAGGGGAGTGGTGCAAAAACAGATACAGCCCAAAGAAGTCCGAATTTGAACCAAGCAGGAGGCAGAATAGAAAAAAGTTCAGAAAAACAGGCAGGGGCCTGATAGCAGCACGAATGAATCACAAGAAGTACATAGCTGGGAGATCTATTAAGAAAACCGAGTCATGAAAGCGAGAATTAGATCCAAAGGGTACAATAGAGAGTGTAAAAGGGAAACACACTGTTCAAAAGGAAAGACGACAGCTAAGATAATAGTACTACTACTTTCGGTTAGTTCATTAAAAGGAACAGTTAGTGCTTATACCAGTTGACCAGTCTTGCATGCCTATATCTGGTAATCTGAGCAATTACTTTGAAGATTAAAAAAACAAAGTGCAATATAATAACTATTGCAATTTCCTATCATTTTGTTTGAAATTCTGTGTCTTTTTTTAAATTCTCTTTAAAATAAACAAAAGTGAAAAAAGAAAATCAAATCAGAGGCAAGAACAATAAAAATAAAAAACATGGGCAGATCCAGAAGGTTATATAGAGAATAAGCTGAACTCAGTAATATACTGCATGCAGGGTATGTAGTAGTCTAAGGCATACCAAATGCTCAAAACTCACATGTGTGTCACTTTACATGTCACCAAGATTTTAGAAATATAATTAATAATCTTGAGAAGATTATTCTAAAATAGTGTGAACCCCATGTACTCATAATAGTTCTTATAAAAATGAGGCAGAAGATCAGGGAGATAGCTCAGGGGCTTAAGTGCCTGCCTGGTGAGTTCAAGGTCCTCAGTTTGATCCCTGATACCAAAAAAAAAAAAAGACAGACAGACAGACAGACAAGCAAAGCAAAGCAAAGCAAAGCAAAGCAAAGCAAAGCAAAGCAAGCAAAGCAGAACCCAGGCATGGTGGTGCATGCCTGTAATCCCAGTACCCAGAGGGTTGAGGCAGAAGGATTGCGGCTAATATGAGGCCAGCCTGGGCTACAAAGTGAGGTTAAGGCCAGCCTGAACTGAATAGTGAGACTTTGTCTCAACAAAAGAAGACAAAAACATGAGGACAGGGAATGTCAGAAGGAAGGAAATATGAGAACAGAAGCAGGGGTCTTAGTTAATTTTCATCACTGAGATAATACCTGAAACTCACCACTTAAATGAGAGAAAGGTTATTTTGGCTCTGAGTTTACAGAGGTTTCTGTCCATCAGCTGGCTCCAAGGCACAGAGGGATTACAGCGGAAAAACAAAGAGGGGTCAAGGAAAGAGGCAGAAAGATGGACCCTTCCAGACTCGCCCCATTGGCCCTCCTACTCTCCCCAAACTTTGCCACCCAACATCACATCAGGTATTATAGCCCCATGATCCAATCAACCCTCAAAAGCCCTGCCTATTCATAATGCATGGGGCTTTGGGTGGACATCCAGATATAAACCTTAACACTACCAACATAAAGAGAGGTGAAGATGCCTCAGTTTTGGTGGAGAGTCATAACCAAGGATTGTAGCTGGCCTGGGAAGCTGGAAAAAACACTGGAATAAATTCTTTCCTGGATCCTCCAAAGGAATGTAGACCTGCTGATACTGGGGTGTCATTAGCTCAATCAAACTGATCTCAAGCTTTTGAGCCCCAGAACTGTAAAAGAATCCTATCTCATAGTGTGCAATGGAAATGACTTTCCAGAACGTTGTCTTAAACCACTAAGTTGGTGGTCATTTGGTAGAGCAGCAATTAGAAAGAAATGCAGACAACAGAGAAAAAGAAACTCATGATGATTTCCAACATCTGCCTTGGATGAAGGCACACAGTGGCAGCAGCCAGCAAGGCTGAGACATAGTAGAAAGAGCATTTGGGAAAAGACAGGTTCCGTTCTGGAAAGCCTACTCTTAGGATGTTTCTGCAGGATGCAAGAAGTCCACTGGACAATCACATATATACAGTGCTGCTGCTCAGGCACAAGCCCAGGATGGGGACAGAGCTGTCCACAGGTTGTTACTCAGTGTACACTCGCGTGGGTCTACTGAATTCTCACCTTTGACTAAAGATGGAGCTGCAAGAGTATCACTGTCACCGCTGTTGAGGTAGTTAGTGATGCATACTATGAGGAGTAAGAGTGGGGTAACTGAAAGAATTGCATTTAAATTTTAATAGAGGAGCCGTATTACTCTGGCAAAATCACAACTGCTGTGTCTCATTATCCTCATTTGTTTAAAAAGGATAGTTGAGAAGCAAGCCCAAAGCAAAGCGCTTAATAAAGGATGACTGCTATTAAGCATTGTCAATATACAACTTGTTAAAAATATTTTATTAATCATAAGAATTTTTCATATCACTCAAAAGGTCATGACAACTTTTAACTGTTTCTTACTTTCTTTCCCCATTTTCTACATAGAGCAGCACTCGTGTCACTTTTGATATGGAATTCAAGATGTTGAAGATATAATTATGTAGTAATATGTATTCCTAAATTGTGGTAGGAAGGAGATATGTACTAATAATAAGGAACTGGGGGACTGGGGAGATAGCTCAGTAGAATAAGTGCTTGCCTGGCAAGTGCAAGGGACGGAATTCAATCCCCGGTTCCGAAAAATAATAATAATAATAATAATAATAATAATAATAATAATAATAATAATAAGGAACAGAGTATAAGATGCTGGTGATATTAAAAATAAGATGTGATTCTTGTTCTCAGAGAATACAATCTTGAGAGACAGGTATATGTGTATAAAAATAACAGAAGAGCAATACTTTTTGAGCACCTATTATGTGCTAGGCTTTACGTGGATTACGTAAATTAATTTATCAACCCTGTTAATCAAATGTTTATCACACAGTATAACATGCTAAAGGCATTACAAAGAGAAACAAGGATGATAAGGCCACCCTTGAGTTTTCAAAGCTCTATACAGATGCTTGTACTTCAACAAGTGACCCACACAATATCATGAGGGAAGGTTTGATCCTGAAGACAGAAATAAAGAGGTTGAAACGGGAGTACAGACTTGCCTTGCAAAAATAAATCTGATGTGAAAGCAACTGTAGTTTATCCCCTCACCTTTCAAAGAAATATAAACAACATCTGTTAAATCAAGCTCTGTGCAAAGGACTTTGCATAGGTTATCTCATTTAAGACCAAACACAAATTTGCACAGGTGGATTCGAGGGTTTGAGGAGACACAGAGAAAACTACTAATTAAAATTCTCGAGGACGGAAGTCTCCACAAATTTCCCTAGCATTCTTAGGTCTCTTGCAAAAATAGCTACTAGGAATGCAACAAAGACAATTAGCAACATAAAGCGATAAAAATGAAAACACAAAGATAATTATCTGATTGAGACCAAAATAAAAGAAATCAACAAATTAAGAGAAAGATCATGATTTTAAATGAAGTCATAATAGAAACCAGATGAAAACGCTAAAAAAAAATAAAAAATTTTCAAAGAAAACAAACCAGAGAGAAAAAGAATGGGTACAAGAAATGACTAGAAGTCATTTTGACTTTCTACAGAAGAGTAAAGGGAATTCTGATTCTCATTTCTGAGGTCAAGTGCTCTGTGAGGCCTTAGGCAAGTTCCTTAACTGCCCTGATGAAGTAAAGAGGCAAAGTCAGCTCTTACAACCCACCACAGTGTTCTGAGAAGTAACCAAGCATAGCACTGAGCTTCAAGTCTACACTCCAAGATGGCCTTCACTTAACACAGGCAGTAAGGCTGAAGGTGACGTATGCTATTAGTGGCACTCACCAGGACCTCCTGAGACGAGGTTCTAGAGGCTTTCTCTGTCCATACGAAAAGCCCAGCAAGTCCCAGATGTGGGTACCACACATTTCTCAGGCGGCAGCTGCGGATTTCAGGAAGTGCAGTCATTTTGGACTCTGCTCCTTAGCTCCTATGCAAAACACTTTTGTGTCTGTCTATGGGGCAGCAAAGTAGGGATCCAGCATGGAGAGATACTCATAGCCAAGAGAAGAAAAATAATGAATTGTTAGAGACAAGTTTCATAGCCTCTGGAGAAGCCTGTGTCATCACATGCCAGATGTCACCATGTTCAGCACAACCATCCTCAAACCTCCACTAAACTCCCATTATCACTCTACCTGAAAGCCTTGCTTAAGATGCAATCAATCAAGCAATCGATCAATAATCAATCAGAAAAAAGAGGCATGCTAACAACATCCATTTAAGTTTTTGCCCCACAGGTTTTTTTCTCAAGTTTCCAATGGGCAAATAGCAAGTAGCCAGTCATGGTACAGCAGTCAGTCTTTTAAAGCAACTATATTTTGAATTCTTAAAATCACATAAGCCTTGACGTGCATCACAAAAGCACTGGACCAGAGACCACTGGAAGGAACCCCACTAGGAATCATGAATGCCTACCTCAAGTTACTTCTGCTGTGTAACGGAGTTTACCTTTTTCTTGCTGTGAGGACTTTCCCAGAATGAGAAAGGATTCTTCTGCTCTTTAAAATAAAATCACCCTGTAATACATTCCTATTTGGATATGGATGGGGACAAAGCAATGTTTTAAAGAAAATTATTTGTCTACACTAAGATGTATTTTTTAGTGGAAGCACACAACTCATGTAGATGTGGTGGGGGAATTCTTGTTGCTCGGTCCAGACAATGAATATAAGACTTGGGGAGTCAGGAGTTACAGTTTTTCAGAGAATTATTTATATGGCTTTCCAAGAAATATAAAAAGGAAGAAACATTAATAAACCTAAAGTAAGTCAAGCTTAGAGAAGTAGCTAATCTTCCTAAGCAGGTTTCTGAATGGGACATGTGTTACATATTGATAAAGCATTTCCTTGGTAAGCGACCACTGGCTCCAGAGTGGTGCACTCAAAGAACACAGAAACTCTGCCTTGAATCTGTGACAGTCCCTGTGAGGACTCTGCTGAAGCATTAACTTAAAATCATGCATTAGCTCATGCTGGCAGTCCACATCTCCTCATCAAAGTTCATTATGGAATCAGGCTGATGTCAAAGATATATGCAAGAGAAAGGAAAAAACTCAAATTTCAAGAAAATTGGTGGGGGTTAGAGAGTAAACAAAATCCTGCAAACTTTAGAGTGAAGAAAAGAGCTAAGACTGCAGAACTAGTCAAGTGGGTCAAAAATAATGGTTCTGAGTGCAATAAAAAGCCAGATTTTTAGTGTGGTATGCATAAATACTTGCTATTTTCCTTTACTTGAGATGTAGTAGGACTTTGCCTCAGGCAAACTTTTTAATAACAATAATAAAAATAATAGCAGTTACAGCAAAGCATGTGTGGTCATGGTGTTTTACAGAGGGGAAAGAAAAGGTAATTCTAAATATCTGTACTACATATTCACATGATAAAACCACTGTATTCCAAAATTATTCTTAAGTTTTATGGGGCTCTGAGTGGGGAGGCAGGCATATAGAGAAATATTGATATAAAAAACAAAAGGAGACTCAAAGGCCATTATGGTAAAACCAAAGAGGACAACCTATATAATAAAGTTGCCAATACTAAGAGTCTACAGTCAGAGAGTGAAATTTGTGTGTCTTCCCAGATCCATAATTATTACCTTTATAAATAGTCATGAAAATCAAATCTTTTTCCCACCTCACAGTTTTGGCTTACCATGTGGTAGCTCAGATTAAAACACTGCTTCAAGCCCCTCCTTTACATATCTTTGCCAAGATTTCCGGGGAGGGGGAAGGGGTTCCCCTCTGTACTTCTACCTCTCCCACTTGCGCTCTCACACACCTCATTTCTGTTTCTTTTCAAACTCAAATCTCTACTCTACGTCAGTTTTCAATGAAGCTACAGAACTTTTCAATTTAAAGTTTTTACTGAGCTACATTCCCAGTCCTTTTTATATTTCCTCTCTTTCTTCCTTCATTTTTTTCCCCTTTCTTTTTTTCAAGACTGGGCTTGGACTTAGGATCTCCTGCATCAGCCTCCCAGAGTTCAAGGATTACAGGAATGGGCTACCAATCCTAGCCAGAAGGAGGAGGAAGAGAAAGCCTGTGTTTCTGTCCTAATTCTTCTGAAGTTGTAATCATAAGTTCTATTTTTCGGTCACATTATGAATTAGACAATAATTCGCACACAGCCCTATTTGAATCACATGGGTTACTTTCTCAGCAGCCATCACACCTCAAAGTGTTGCAGACTTTGTGACAACTGGTAATAACTAGCATAGTGAGAATCTAGAAATTAAGATCTTAGTTCCAATAATCATAACAGAAAAATAGGTAGCAAAATATTGTTTTGATTAAAACAACGATCTCAGAAGATGTGCGTAAAAGTAATAAGAACTTCATACTCCATACAATATTAATTGTAGCCAGGCTTTTTACCAAATGTCTTGACTCAAAACACTTTGCCTTAGTAGATTTCCTACTGCCCTGGAAACATCCTGGACAAATAAACCAGGAAACTAAGAATTTATGTTACCTACTTCTCCCTGCCTGCCCATAACACAGAGCCTAGGTCCCATTTCCTAGGGACTTTTACTTGACTTGGGTTGATGGCAAACACAATTCCCAATAACTTGAGGGCTATTCTACCCTGCTACTAAAACAAGGCAAGATACCCAAAAGGATTAGTCTATGGAATAGGCAGTAAGAAATATATGTAAGTCAAAAAACCTCAACTCTTTTCTAAGGAATTGACAAGGAAATGATAAACAGAACAAGTACAAGAGAATCTTAGTATATAAATCCATTTTTTAATGAAACCAGTCGTATCTTGGATATATTATATGGAACAGTGTGTTCTTTGCAGAAAAATCTAGAGAATAAGATAACTGATTACCTTATCAAATACTGTCTAAATCGACCTGCAGTGGAAGGCATCAGACAACAACGGTGAATAATGTTGAGTCTTAGCCAACCCTTGGCTCACATTCGCATGTCAGTTGTAGTTCCTGGGCAACAATTTTGGTCTTCCAAGTAAGTTTAGATCACAATCTTCTTGTTGTCGTTACTTCTTGCCAGACAAAGAACAGGTTTCACTCTCAGCCTTTCCAGACCACTGAAAACCAACAAGACACTAAAGCAACCCAACTCACTCCATATGTAATTTCTACCAACTTTAAATCTTTTGGAACAGAAAGTTGAAAGCGACTAGGAGATGGGGTTTATGTGAGGTCCAACACCTCCGCCTGAGAATGAATCATAAAACCACTAGCACCCCATTCCCTCATTACACCACGCAGTCTAAACCTGGTTGAACCATGCATAATGAAAAAGAAATCAGGAACACACTGGATTTAAAGCCCCAAGTACAATTTCAACCCTGTTTTAGATTCATTTCAATTAATGTAGGTCAGGTAACTTCTTTATTCAAGCTGTTATTCTTACTAGTTTAATAACAAAAGCAGTCAAAAACATTTTCCTACTAAAAATAATTAAGACTAGCCTGATAGAAAAGCACTCTAAACTCAGCGAAGAATACAGAAACGGCTTACAATAACCTCTGCCTTACAGAATAATATGAAAGAAATTACCCAGTTACTTGGCAATGGCAAACAACTATTTGTATATTACATATTTTACAGGTAATAAATTAAAAGCACAGTTTTTATACTGTAGCATAGCATTCTTCATAAATATAAAGAACAGCTAATGCTATAAGTGAAAAATGAGTCAAATATATTTGAGAAGTACCATATTTTTCAGTCCTCTGCCTGAAAATGATCTATGCATGTTGGTGGATTTAAGAGTTTGCGGAGTCCTTTAGTGAACTCTCTGGAATTCAGCCTTTCCCCAAGTTCATTTGGCCCTCCAGCCCATTTTCTTTCATAACATGTAACGTCCCATAAAATGGTCCCCCTACCACACTTTGGGAAAGATTCTGCATAGAAAAGGGATATGAAATAACTTAATAGCTGAGACTCTGCAATTAAATATGAGCTTCACAACTTGTTAGCTGTGTAACACTGGGCAACTTGTCCCTCATTTTCCTCAGGTAAAAGGCCTTAGGCCTTCCCAGTTAACTGAAATAGTTCTGGAAAGCTCACACTTCTGGCTACCTTCTGTTACTCAGGTCTCAGTTCAAAATGCAACCCAGTCTCAGATGGTTAAGTGCCCAACAAAAAACTGGTTTCACTCTATCCCTAATGCTGCTTCTCTTCATGACATTTCTCTATTTCACTATAAAACTGTCATGTATTTCCTCTCTGCATAACACAAGCACAATGAAGCTGAGCTACTGGCTATCTACGCTATATCCACAAACAAATCTCAGTCAGAATTCACTCAACAAATAAATAATGGAGTAGGTAAATAAATTAATAGATGAACAAATGGGATGGCTGTGAAAATTCAGTGTGAATTAACATAAAGCATTCTTTTAGTGCCTGATACATAAACAATTATACAGATGCTTCTGAAAATTTCTGATGAGCTATCAGTGATCAATGCATTGAAAATCATGTATCCTCCTGTGTTTAACTCTCAGAGGATGGAGTACCTCTTCCTGCTACATTACAGATTAAGCACTCCATGACACTTATTCAGAAGTATGCTGCTATGCAAGTTTTCAGGAATGAGGGAAGGAGTAGGCCCTGAGAATTTGCCTATATCTATAGTGTAAACATTCCAACAGTGACCACTGTCAAGGTATAAGTGGTTTAATAGCAGGTTCAAAAAGTTCCTCAAAAGTGAATAAGTAACTGTCACAAGCTACTCCAACTCTTCTGTGAGGAGGGTTCTCTCAAAGCTCCAACTCTTGTTTGTTGGATTCAAGTTTACAATGATTTTCTTTTCTACTAAGACATATCTTCCATAGTCTCCCTTCTTGATGAACTAACCTTGGCTTGATTCCTAAGATAACAAGGATGTACTGTACTGCATTTTCTGTACCACCCTCTCTGTACTTTCAATTTGATGTTGAAAGCAATAAACATGTTCTGTATCCATACCAGACCATTGTGAGAGCCAACAAAATTTTCAGAACACAAGGTGAGTTATCTTTAAATTCACTTAAATGGAGGCATCCAGACAACACAATGAAGCTGCCACTCTCAGTGAGGAGAATCTAATAGAAGAGTGATGTCATCTAGACTCCATCCTAACATTGAGTGTTAGATAGTGCTCCAGATGGATGTCTTTCTGGCATCACAACCTTGCCGTACTTTTCAATTTCCTTGTTACTGTGACACTATATTCAACACACATAAATTAAAGGCAGTTTATTTTAGGTCCCATTTTCAGTCCATAGTAGACTGGCTCTAAAACAGAAAGAGTAAGGTGGAAAGATTATCCATGGAAGAACACTAGCTGCTCATGTTATAGTAGTAAGGAAGCAGTGAGAGAAGAGAGGAGCTAGAGATGGAGATAAACCCACTCCAGGTCACACCCGCAGTGACCTGCCTCCTCCACTCAGGCTCCACCTCCTAACAGCACATCATCCATTAACCCAGTGGTAGACCAATTTACTGATGATTATAGCATCCTCATGATCTGATTACCCTCCAATCACATAAGGATTTGGGGGTACGTTTCAGATCTAGACTATAACATTCCAATCCCGGCCCCAAAAGGTTCATCTACATCTATGTACTATGTACACAAAATTAATTTATTCTATCTCTAAGAGTTGCCAAAGTCCTAATAATTCCAGCACTGCTTAAAAGTTTAAGTCCAAAGTCTCCTCTAAGAGTTGAAGCAAATTCTTAGCTGTGAGCCCCTGTAAAAGCTGAAAAGAAAGTTAAACATTTCCAACACACAGTAGCACTGGATAAACATTCTTGTCCCAAAAGGAAAAAATAGGGATAGAAACCAATGAAACAAAACCAAGACTGAAACCCAGTATAGCAAATTTAAATCTTGTAGCAATGTGTGTGGCACCCAAGAAAAGCTGTGGCAAGTTGTGAACTCCAAAAGGCTTAGGCGGCCACAACTCTATAGTACCACCTGCTGAAGACACCATGACCTCTCTCTTGGTGTGGCTTTGCTCACTATCTCTGCGCCTTCCACAGAAGACATCCCCTGTCCCTGATTCTCAACTTCCTGAGGTTTCCAGGGCACTTTCAGCTTTTTCTCACGTCTTTACACACTATCCCTTCAGGGACACATTGCTGAGCCTCCCAGGCTTTCTTTTGAAATTCCACTGGAAGCTTCACTGACACCACGACTCTTGCATTCTACATGCCTATAAAACCAGCACCACACGGATGACACCAAAGCCTATGCTCAGCTCAAGCAGCAGCCTGCCTCTCGTGAATCACAGCTGTGAAGGCCTCCAACCGCCTGGATAGCTGAGCATTATGAACAAATCCCAGGGAATCAATTCCCCACATCACTCTTGTCAAGCAGAGTACCCTGGGGCCCTCTTCTCAAAGCAAAGGCTTTTATCTTGCACTCTTGAGCTGAAGAAACTTGGGGTCTTGCTGACTTCTGACATGTCCCCAAGGCATCTTATCTATTGTCCTAATGTAAAGTATTTGACTTCTTCTTAATGCTAATCATGTTAGTAACTAAGATATGGGCCAAAATTTCATAGGCCCTTCCTTTCTGGCAAATCTGAAAACTTTTCAAATTAAGTTTTTGACCCTATTTCTCAGTGTAAATCTCAGTAAAAGTGGCACATAGTAGTCATGCCACAGACTGAATGTTGGGCTGTCTTGAAATTTCCTTTGCCGGATTAGTCTGTCACCTATAATCTCAGTCTCTCCCAAGGTCTCAGGGCAGGAGCAAAATGTAGACAAAATTTTCTCCAGAGTATAACACACATGGTCTTCAGTGGAATTGCCAATTGAGAGTTCTTGTCCCCACCTGAAACTCTATTTTTACTATCCTTTTAATCAGAATTCTGGTCTTCAGAGTTCTGACCAGGATTTCTGATCAAGCTCAGCTGAAAACATTTTAGGATTGCTTCTCCAGCTGGCATACCAAACATTTCCAACTTCCTCTCACAGTCTTAAAGGGTTCTAAGTGATCAGGTTGTCACAGCAATGACACCACTTCTCTGGTACCAAAATCTATCTTGGTCAATTTCCTTATTGCTAAGACACAATACTCAACATCCACAAATTAAAGGAAGAAAAGTATGTTTTGCCTCATATTTTCATTTCATAGTTGGCTGGCTCTAAGGACAGAAGGAAATACTGCGAGGGTCTGATACAAGCGAAATTGCTTATGTCATGGCAGTCAGGAAGCAGAGAGAGAAGGGAGGACACACTTCCAAGTCATAACCACTGCTGAGTATAACACTCCCATGATCCACTCACCTTCCAACACTTGAGACTCTTCAGGGACAGTTCAGGTCCAAACCATAACATTTTGTGTATATGTAACATTATCCCTTGGCATCCAAAATACAACAGCCAGTTTTTCCACCTATAATGATCCTCTATCAACCACAGATTTGAGGTAACACAAGTAAAATTTCAAAATCCACAGTCTACATGAAAATAATAAATAATAAATATAATTACTGTTCCTCTGTCTGGCAACTACGTATCAATTGACTAATGTGAGCAAAGGATTGACTTCTGCTCTACTGTATTAGTTATCTATAGCTGTGCACCAAAGCACCCCAAATATCAGTAGATTAAAACAACACACATTCATTATCTCACAGT
>PVKN010022988.1:0-14956 GCA_004027915.1 Capromys pilorides | reverse complement strand
TCTTTCTTTCTTTCTTTCTTTCTTTCTTTCTTTCTTTCTTTCTTTCTTTCTTTCCTTCTTTCTTCCTTTCTTTCTGGGCCCTGTTCATCCCAGTTTACAGGGATGTTGGGCTGTCCCTCCTAAATCTTCTGTCTCTGGAATAATATCATTTGCTACAAACCAACTTGTTCTAATAAAAGCAACTCTGAGCAAGATTTAAGAACTTTAAATATCCACCTGCATTAGAAGCCTTGTCACTGTGCTGGAGGTGGGGAAGAGAAGGAGAGGGAGAGGAGAAGGGGTGAGGGAGAGGGAGAAATAGCATCCATAACGAGTCAGTAATAATGCTATTCTTCTTCCACATGATAAAGAGACTTTGATACCCTTCTATTGGCTGGATGCCTCGCTGTTCTGCACTGGAGGCCAGCGCCAAATGCTTCCAGCCTTCTGTCAATGTTAAGTAGAAGGAGTTCGCGTAGGTACACTAAAGTGCACTGTTTAGGACTGCCAATAGATTGGTAACAGGTGAAGCTGGATGATAGGCACATGTAAGGTTCATTATGCTATTTCGTTTTATCTCTGTGGTGCTTGAAAATTTCCATAACAGGATATTTTCAAATGCTTTTTCACCGAAAGCTGGAGTGGTAATAATGTTGGAATTTTGAATATGTGCGAATTGAAAGAGTGAAGAAAAATATTCTGTTGGATCTGAAACATATTGCTTCATTTAGCCAGGTTAAATCTGTTAGGTTCATTTTGAGCACAGAGAATTAAGCTAGACCATCACATAAAAATGTGTCACAAATCCAGTTCCTTTTCTCTTATAAATCCATATATTTGTGTTTTAGGAAGTAAAGTACCACTATGTAAAAAGGCCTGGATCATGTACAGAGATCCAGGCCCTTGAAAGAGAGTATGAGACTTCGTGCATGCAAACTAACCACAGCTCCAGCGCTGGCACTTGCCAGAATCAGTCATGAAACCTGCACTAGCAGAAATGCAAGGTCCTCTGCAACTGTTACACACACATTATGGACTCATGAAGTTCATGTTAATTATTGTTTCACAATCGAGAGCCTGTCGCTGGATGATTCAAAACCGTGATCAGCAAAACCTAGCTTAATAGATGACAGTGTGTCTATCTCTCAGATAACTTGCATGTAAATACCTTGGCCATCTAGAAATTTTAGGGAATGAGTCATTTTTACTCTTCATGTTACTGATCTCTCTCAGGAAATGAAATCTTCATCATAACACATAGGAATTCTTTCATAAAATTGTGAACCTCTTCATCATGTCGCGTTGGTAATGGTCTGTCCTTGTCTGGGTGATTTAAGAACCTGGTGACCAGCGCAGCTGCTCTGTGTGTCGGCGTCAGGGAGGCTGCATCACCTCCTGCGCTGAGTGGTCTCACCGTGGCGCCTGTGTGGAGCTCCTCTCCCCCTGCTCAGCTTGGGCTACCTCTGCTTTCCACACTTAGAAGGTCAGCTGGCCACATCTTTTTTCTGACACTGGCTTTTGATTTGTTGTTTTGATTCTTTTGTGGACTAGAAAGCAGAGGCTTTGCCCTTTTAGGGTTATGTGCAAAATTGGAGTAAATAGAATCTAAAACACTCTAGACGAGGGGTTCCAGCTGATAAGCCATGCACCATGAAAACCTTGAAACCCTCGTTGGTATATGTTGAAAGGCTAAGTCTTATCAGAACATCGTGTGTTCTGGCAATGTTCTGTGTTATATTTTGAACTCTGTGTTGCTTTTGTTACCATCATAATGTTTTATATATTAGACTTTCCAGGAAAAAAAGGCAGAGCTCAAAGACGCCAAGTATATAGAGGACTCATTTTAAAAATGTAAGAGTGTGTGCTTGTATTTTACTTGTGACTAGGTAGTTACAAGTAGTGGAAGGCAAGAAAGTGCAACATTTAGACCCAGGCCACCCCCTTGGTAAAGGGGACGCAGATACAGTTACCGGATACTGTGTGAGTTAGTATCACCAGAGCATCTGGTAAACATTAGCTCCTATTTTTAGTCAGGGAGAAAAGAAGGCCAGGACTAAAAATTGGTTTTGAGGCTGCGTACGTGGTGCATGCCTGTGATCCCAGCACTTGGGAAGCAGAGGCAGGAGGATTGTGGGAGTTCAAGGTCACTGTGGGCCACATAGTGGGACCCTGTCTCAATCAAATAACATAAAATAAAATAAATTGGTTCTGTATTACAATGAGAGTATATTTCCGCTATCTCTTCTTTCTGCTTCAGGGAAAAGGAAAAAGAGAAATAATCTAGCAAAAATGCATAACTTCATCACATAATAAGTTTTTACTTATAAAAACCCTATTTTTATGTTAAAATATTTTTTAAACTAAATAATTATAGTAATATTGTTACTAAAAATTGCTATAGAAAGAAGCCCAGCATTGTGGCTCACACCTGTAATGCCAGTGCTGTGGAGGCTGACATAGGAAGGTCACTATAAATCTGGGCTCTGTAGCAAGACCTTGTACCAAATAAATAGATAAATTAAAAAAAAAAGAATGGTACAGAAAAGTGGAGGAACAAAGAAGCCATGGTATCTATTTGTGTCAAATATTATTGCCTCAATCTCAATGACAGTGCAATAACCTGCCAACATCTGATACATAAGGCAGATACGAGAAAGGCAGAAGACGGAGATAGTAAACATCGTCATGGGAGTGGAATTCACCAGAAAGCACTTCAGTGGAAAGGACGCTCTGCCCTTCTGGGATGCTTTCTTAATGTACACAGAGAAGTCCTATAAGAGAGGCATCAGAAATGAAAGTAATCGGGGTCAGGCCAGGGGCAAGGACTCACTCCTGGAGGAAGCCGTAAGCTTGGCTTTTTCTTTAGTTTTATGATCTCATGAAATGTAAATTCATCAGCAAAGAAATGCAGGCTCGAGTTGTTAATTAAACACCTAGTTGGTAAATGAAGGGACAAGACCTAAAAATTCAGCATAATTAATTTAGTTGTGCAGTTTCCATCTCCACCTCCCAACTGTCGGTTGAGTCATTTCCGAAGTCAGATTGTAGAACCCCTGAGCTGTGACTGGAAATGAAGAATGAAGATTGGCTGGGGGCTGACACCATTTTATTCATCTCAACCTGCAGTGCTGGACATAGGGTAGAACTTCCGAAGCATTCAATGAAAGCCAAATAGTAGTCGATAAAAGTCAAGAAATAAGGAAATGTGGCCCTTGTGTCTGTGCAGGAATGGAGAGGTTTCTGCTTGCTGCTAAATTTCTGGGCTGCCAAAACATGAAAACCCAAGAAGGCTGGTGGTTTTTGTTGTAAACATTCAGCTCCAAACAAATGTCTTAATTTGCTTAGCAGCTGGATGAGCCATTTTGACTCATGGGGCCAAGGTGGTGGAAATCCCACTGAAAACAGCAGGAAGAATTAGATGAGACTAAATTAAGTCAGAGGTCTGTTGAAATGGGTGGGAAGAGGCAGTGACTCACAGCAGGACCAAGATAAGCTTGTTCTTGTCTGTAGGAATGCCAACCGGTCCAAAGTCCATTTTCTGAAGTCATTCTAGACAGGAAGTTCAGTTTTGGTAAATAGAAAGTAAACCTCCTCAGAGCTTACAGGTGAGACTTCTGATAAGATGCTAGAGGTCAGTGTCCATGGGTGATGAGGCATTTGTCAAACCAGCAAAAGGACCTGTTCCCTCCAGACTGGACTTGATTGTGTGGACAAGGGACACCCAACTGAAAAGCAAAAGGAGAAATGAGATCAAAGCAAAGAGGACTTTGGCAGTCCTTAGATGTTCTCAAAAAGTAGTCTAATTTCTAAGGTTTTATCTTTTTTCTTTTAGAAAAAAGAGATAAAAGCCACCAACTTTCTTTCTGTCTTATTCTTACCATATTGTTTCGGATCTGAGGCTTAGGAGGTGTTATATAATCCATTCTAATAAATATTGATATAGATGCATTTGGAGATGGAGATTTTTGATGATGGATGTACACTGAGAATGTTGGAGCTTTGAGGGGTATCCGTCCCACCTGTTTGTTGGGAGGTGTTTGTGGTCACCAATCTCCTCTCTAGCAAGAGAGACACTCCTGGCCTCTATCCTATGCAAAGCCTGTCTCAGCTATTTGTCCTACCAAAGGGAAGTCCCAGACCTGACTTATTGATGTTGCGCTCACAGCAATCTGTTTTGAAGGAATAACCGGCCTGCCTTCTGCACTGCTCCTCCTGAAAAGCCAGAGACACTGTGATGACACAGCAGTGCGGTGAAGAGCGTCAGCCCCAGAATTAGGAGGCCTACTGTGCAGGCACAGCCTTGCATGAGGCCTGATGAGCACGTGCAGGCCACTGCTTCCTGTCAGCTTGCCTGTCAGGTGAGGGAGTTGGGGAAAATCTCCATGCTCCCACCTATTTCTGAAATTTTACTCCTCTGTGAAGTGCAATGATCTGGGACTGTGCCAGGAGGAGCTTAGAGTGGAGAAGACCTGACTTGTTTCATGACAGGAACTGGAGCAGCTTAGTTTTCTTCCTGGTCCTGAAGTGTCCAGGTGACAGAGGATATGCATGAGCATGGGTACTGGGAAAGGAAGACTCTTTCAGCTTGCTCTCCTGCGTACCTCCAGGCCTCTCCCTTTGGAATAAACATGTTGAAATGGTGACCTACTTAAAATGTCATGCTATATAGCATTGGTTTATCAAAACCCCTCTGTTTTGCTTTGCTTCAGAACGGATTCAGGGGAGACAGGGCAGGAATCACCAAGTCCTTCTAGTAGAACTATGCCAAACCTTCTTGCAGAGCATTTAGTCTTTGAGCTTCTATGAAAAGATGTCTCTGTTTGGTTCTGACTTGGTGTTTACCTGCCCTCAATGTGAAGAGCTGGCTGGAGGATTACAACATATAAATATTGTTGACAATTTTTGACAATACATTTACCTGGCACAAAGGCCCTCACTTTGTCCTCTAACAGAGAGAGAGAGAGAGAGAGAGAGAGAGAGAGAGAGAGAGAGAGTCAAAACTTTGCAGCAGGTAAGGCTGTGAGCATCTGCAGTCCCAGGGCTCTGGGAGGCTCATGCAGGAGCTTGACCAAGATAACTTAGTGACTTAGCAGGACTCAGCTTCAAATATTTTGTTTCACAAAGGACTGAGATATAGTTCACTGCAAAGCCTCTGTGTTCAGTCCCATGTATAAATATAAAAGACTATGAATATGTTTCTATTTTTCCCTTTTACTAGTGGAAGCCCAACACACACATTATTACATAATTACTGTTTTGTTTTAAAGCTATATTTGGAGTGTTTCCACTTTAACACACATAGAACTATCTCACTGTTATTGCTGTTATTTTCATTTTTTTTATTTTTTATTTTGTGAGAGTCTCACTGTGCAGTTCAGACTGGCTTTGAACTCATTATATTTGAGGTGTAGGCTGGCCTCAAACTTGCAATAACCCTCTTCCCTCAGCCTCCCAAATGCTAGGATTACAGGTGTGTGCCACCACATCCAATTGTTGTTGTTATTATTATTATTATTGGTGTTAGAGATTGAGTCCAGGGCCTCACACATGTTAAGCAAGCTCTCTGCTTCCGAGCTGCCTCTCTAGTCTTCCATTCTTTTTAGTTTATTTTTGTTGTTTTGCGGTACCAGGGTTTGAACTTGGTATCTTGTGCTTGCCAGGTGGTCATTTATGTCCCTGAGCTATATCCTCAGCCCCCATTCTTTTTTAAAGAGCAGCATTCCATTATATAGATGATCATATTTTCAGTCTTTTATTAATAGAGATAGTGCTGCTATATAAAATAATCCTGCAATGCCCCTCCTTGAGCATACCATAGTGTCCTGTCATGCACTGCCTTGTTCTGTTAGATTTATTCTCATGAGCAAATGTTCACTTTTTCAATGAGATTTCAAGTGCTCCAAAGAACTGGGGCAGACATTGTGCTACTCTGTGACCCCCAAAACAAAACAGCATTATGCATAGAGGTTGAGTCTCAGACTAATATTTGATGAATGAACTAAACTCCTCACTTGTGCTTCTGATACTTTGGAGAGTAGCAAATAGTACTTGAAAAGGGTTTTAGTTTTTTTTTTGGAGCAAATAAAAAATAGTTTGAAATTTTAAATGACTTGCGTAAATCACAGAGAACTCACAGAGAACACCAGTAACATAAAATGCAATAGACAAAATAAGGCAGGTTTTTAGAATATATTTTAAAAATAGAACCCTTTCCCAATGTTTGCATGCACACTTAGAGGAGATAACCCCACTGGCTGGCCTGGCAAGAGGCATAAACAACTCCTCTGAAAAAAAAAATTGTCGTCTTGGGTGGAAGGTAGATGTCTCTAGCTCTTGGAATTCCATTTAGTAGTGTTGGCGTCCACTCACAAAATAGTGCCCCAGTGACCTGATAAAGTTTAAGTTAAGCATTGTCCAGAGTACCTGATACATAGAGAATGATTTGGAAAAGAGAAGAAGAGGAAAAGAAGGAGGATAAATCAGCAGGAGGAAGAGCTCACCCTGACCACAGGACAACTCTGGAATAACCCTAGAAAAAGAGAATGAGCAAATACCTTTAATTGTTCTGTCATTGGTGATACAGGAGAGAATGTGCCTTTCTTAACAAACAAGGAGGGTGTTGTTATCATGGTGCTTAATGAACACTCATTATAATTGGGTAGTATGATTGGTTGGTCTCAAAACAATTATGTCGACATCCCATAGCTTAAAGAGCTCTGTAGTTTCGCAACCCATTATCCCTTCAAAACAAAAATAGTTTTCATATTCTCAAATGTGTTAATATTTATGAATATTCTCTAGGATTTTCCAGCTCTCCACATAGAGGAACCCTAGTGTTGACATCAAGGATATCTTTCCTTTTTGAGGTACTAAGTTTGTTTTTGTTTCATTTGTTCCTTTGTATCTTTTTTAATGTATTTGATACATGGTTTTACTACACAGCTCGGACCCATAGTAATCCATCTGTTTTCAGTCTCTCCAGCACTGGGATTACAGGTGTGCAACACCACACTGGGAGTTGGTGGCCGGCTCAGTGCACCTGTGTACAGGACCAGCACACCATGTGGTGCCTTGGATCGAACCCTAGTCCCTGTGCTTGCCTAACCAGGCACTTTGTCCACAGAGCTATTTTGCTGGCCCACATTTCTTTTACCCTCAAAAGAAAGGAAAGGGGAAGAATGTTGGATTGCTTGTTTTCTTTGTTGCTTCTCTCTTTTCTCTTCAGTGACACAAAGGAGGAAGCAGACCCATATAGAAGTGGAGTATCCAAATTCATTCTTTTACCCCACCCTCAACTAATAAAACCTTGTCATCACCTTTACAGGCTGGAGAACAAATGAACTCTGCAATGCTGTGGACTAGGAAGCGTGGATGCCACACAGCCCTGAAATGCAGGAGTAATTTGCCAAGCATAATTAGCCAAGGTGACAGTGTGAGGAGGGATGGAGGCTGGCACTCATAAGCCTGAGTAAAGTGCCCTGGAATCCCAGTAGCTACTGAAATAGTCTACATTTCAAGTTCCTGCCTCACCCCAGGGTGCTGGCAGCTCTCTTGCAAACAGGCCCACCTGGGCACATGAGGCCCTGACCCACAAGGCAGCCAGCCATGGGCTGAGTCATCAGTTCCTCCCAGCACTCTGAGCCAAGAGCTACAGAACAAGGCCTCCCTGTTTTCCTTTGCCTCCTGGACCAAAACAGTGCCAGGCAGAGTGGCTAGAAGGGAGCGCTACCAGCTAATGTTTCACCGAGACTTTTAAATGTGAATACACCTTTATTAAAATGAGCAATGTACTTGACACTCACTAATTTGTCAAAGTGGACTTAGAGGTCATCTGGTTTAGCTGATGTATTTTACAGATGTGGAAAAAGATGGGGGAAGGTTGCATGTCTCACTAAAGTCAACTGGCTGGACAAACCAGGAGCAAATCCTGCTCCCCACCCCACCACCATAAGGCTGTTTCATTTCATGACACCAGCATTCCCCCTGCCACAAACATCCCTGTTATTACTATAGTTCTACAGCAAATCCTTTTGAAAAAAGTAAAGCCTGGCTAAAATGATTTTAAGTATCTTGATGAGGTGCTAGGACAGTTGAAGGTAAAATCTAGGACATCTCAGCAGAGACTGTTGCATATATTATTTTAAAGACAAAAATAATTTATATCTTTGTTTATGGTCCTATTCAGAAATTTCTGTTTCAGAAAAACTACACAGAAGCAAATCTATAGTGATATTTACTCAAATTTTATTTGGGGGCATAGCCATATTTAATAATTATTATTGTTATTCTATTCTAGCATTGTCCTGTGTGAGCTAGCACCTATATAAAAAGTGGAATATGGAATTTTCTATCAGACATCTGAGCACAAACATAGTCAGAATGTTCACTGTTCTTACTCAGTCTTTCAAAATTACAGTTGAGCATGTGTGAAAGAAACCTAAAACACCCATACAATTAAAGGTTACAAAATGTTAAGCTGCATGTTTATGTTTCCAAATTTGTTCTCTGTTAACATATATTAGTACAATGTATTTAGAAAGGGACAGTACATTAATCAAATTCACATTGCCCTCTCCCTCCTGGAACAAGTAATCCTTTGAGATCAAGATTCAGTTCATAACTGACCTTCAACCCAGGTTGGCTTGATATGTGCAGTAAAATAGGCAGGCAATAAATTTCCTTGAATGAATGAACAAATGAGTGAGTGAATAAAAATGCTAGATTTATCATTATTAGGATAAGAAATCTACAACTTGAGGAAAACAAACAAATAAAAGAAAGAATCTTAGGGCTAACATACTGGATTGACCTATCTTTTTTTTTTTAATTTTATGGTCTGCCCAGCCTGCCCTGGGGGTGGGGCTGGCACTGCATGTGGTGCTGGGGATAGAACCTCAGTCCCTGTGGTTGCTTAAGCTTTCCTAAGCAGGCGCTTTAGACCTCTGAACCATCTCACTAGGCCCTGGATTGATTTCTCTAATGGAACAATTTAAAAATATGATGGCCAGTAAGAAAGATTTTCTAAGCATTTTTCTTCCCTTGGAAGAAATGGGTTAAAAGAGTACAAGGCCATGTGAGTTATTACATTTCATGCATCTTCCCCCCAAATTTCTAATCTGTCGGCTAGTATACAATAAAGTGTAGACTTCATGTTTAAAACTAATCTTTCTTTAAAAATCTGTATTTTTTTGTGGACAAAGACTGCTTGGCTGATGTGGCCATGACTTGGGAAAGTGATAGCTCTGGTGACAGTGACTACATGATGTGAAGCAAGTTAAGAATATTTTCTCTCTGCCCTGGAACAAAGTTTTCTTCAAGTTATCTAATTTATCTCATCTTTCTGGGCTTCTTTTTACCTTATAGGTAACATGAGAAAAGTAAATTTATCTCAAAGGAAATTTGTGAGGATAAAACTGAGATGATCTGAACAGGCCTAGTAACTTATACAGAACAAAAAGTGAGGCATTATCTTCATAATCATTGTTGAGTTACAGAAGCACAAGAAGCAGCATCTAAGTTCATTTTTACTTTCTGTTTCTTCTCCTGGAACGATGCCATTTTAAATGAATACTACAGAGGAAAAATAGACATGACTCATAAATCATATGTTCTTTGGAACTCTGATGTCTTGATCTCTTAATCTCTCTCATGAAGGAAATGAGCCAAAGAAGGAAAAACGACGGCAAAAGTGAGAGGAGACAAAATGTCACTCTAAGAAGTGCCCAGCTAATTTCTAGAAAGCTTATCTACAAATACCATGGTCATGCAGTTCAATGAGCTTCAGTGGATCTGTAAGAGTATTGGAGTGTGTTTTGTAATCTATTCCTGTATTTTATTTCCCTGGCACTTTCGCTATCTTAGGAGTCTCAAGCATTTTCAAAGCTTTGTTCTGTTCTGGGCAGGACTATGAACTTCTGAAAAACAAGCCAACTGCACTATGAGTTCTGAAGCTCAGTGTCATCTACAGTGACACAGTCACGCTGTAAATGACTTGAGACATTCCAGAGTTCATGACTGTTGTATAACAACAACACTTCAAGGGTGGCTGCAGGCACGAGGCACAACACGCCTGAATGTGTGGTGAATGTGGAGGGGCCACTCCCCTGGAATGTGGCGTTGCTCAAAGGCAGCCAGCCTTCCTTTCTTTCCCTACCAACCAAATGTGCCGGGGGCGGGAGCAGGACAGACTGGAGGGGCAGCTCTATTTTCAGGGAATGATAAATTGGTGGCGCTGATTGGGTGAGAGTATTTACCCGCCCCCTACTCTGGTTACACGGAAAACCTGCAGCTAGGATTTGTTTCAGAGTGACTTGTATGAGGAAGTGTCGCAGAGCAACCAGAACACAAACAAGCTGCCACCAAAGTGGACTTCAACCAAGGTGGACTAGAAAATCCTCCTCCCAAGATGCCTATAGCCACCAAAATGCTGGAGAAGGCATTCCATTCCACTGAGAGAGCGAGGAGACAAGATGGCAGCTCTAAATTATATGTGCAACAGCCCAGGAGGCTTGCAAACATGTAAAGAGTCGATTGTTATTTTCATTCCTGACTGGTTTGGTGGTGCAAATAACAACTCCATAAACAGCTGCAGCCTGGACAGAGTGCTGAGGATGTGCATTTGTGACCCTGATCTACTGTGAGTGAATGATGAATATTCATAACAGAGTGAATCTGAGCTGCTGCTCCCCAAGCAGGTCAGCTTGTGTGTGAACTCAAAACAGGTCTTCATAAGGAAATCAAGGCTTAACCGAAGAATAGCTCACATGACTAGTCGCATGACCAAGAAATGTCACTGCCTAGGAGCTGAGGGGAAGGGGAAATGGGAATCGTTGTTCAGTGAATGTACAGTTTCAGTTTTGCAAGATGAAGTTCTAGAGATCTGTTCACAGCAAGGTGCATGTATTACCATTACTGTACTGTATACTTAAAAGCAGTTAAGATGGTACAGTGTGTTAGTGTGTGTTTTGCCACAATAAAAAGAAAGGAAAGAAAATGATATTATAGAGTCTGCCTTAAAACAGTTTAAACCAAATACACAGCTGTACTCTCTAAGCCATTCATATTCTTTCAGCCCTAAGCGTCCCTTGTAAAGAGGCACACACATTATTCCTAGGCCGCCCAGAAGTCACTGAGGCCACCCTTCAGGCTTCCCGGAGCCACTGAGCTCTTGAAGGAAGTATTCTTTCTTTTGCTTAGTGATCTACTCCCCTCACACCAGGATGATCAGTGTACTGTGAGGTACTCAAAAGACACAGCTTGCTGCTCTGAGCACCCAAGAGCCTGTCTGGGCCAGAGGCGAGCTGAAGGTCCTCTCCTCTCTCTTCTTCCCGGCCTCCAACACCTTCTACCCCACAGGCACCATTGAAAGGGACTTTCCCTCTCTAACCACCAGGGTCTCCAGTGGTAAGCAAAGATGGTGACAAAAGACGTGATGTGGTTTCTGCTCAGTTAGAAGCACAGGAAAAACTTTCAAACAGCCCTTAGAAGGGAGAAAAACCAAGTACGGAAGGAAGTCTGTGTACCTTCAGCACAGGCATTACCCTGCTTTTTTCTTTTAAAATCTTTCAGAAATATTTAAATTTTTCAGAAATAGCTGCTGGTGTATTGTAGAGGCCCAGCAGGTACCCACTGGGCCTCAGCAGAGCTCTCTGAAAGAGGCCCTGCGAGCAAGTGGTCATTGCTCTCCACCGCTTTCTGAGTCTTTTCTCGGACAAGAATGAGATTCAGATCCAGATTTCAAAGATGCCTCTCTCATCTCTAAGTCGTGGTACATCACCAGTTTTAGAGGGTTCCTTCCTTCCTTTTCTTTCTATTCAGCCAGTTCTTTTAAGACCACGTAATTCTCCAGGCCATAGACGAGCAATAATATGTTACTACACTCAAGTAGGAGGCAGGGTTGAAACAGCTGTAACCTATCTAAGATGGGCTGAATGATTTGCTTCAGATAATGCAATTTTTAGTCTGGAATCCATGTGTAGGTCAAAACTAGAGGAGACAAAAACTACCAATTTGAAGCAATCTGACTATAAATCTTTAAGGATTTCTGTTGGCTGCAAAAGCTGTACAGCAGGTGGGCATACAGAAACTCTTTAGATAATCCTTAGAGAAGTCAGGCCTTTTGAGATTTCATTGCCTAGGAACAAAAACATAGACCAGACTGCTCTCTCTTACTTTTATCTCTGTCTCCAGTCTATTGGTTAACTATATATGGCAATATTTAAAATGGACAGCATACCTCCTTAAACTCAGAAGCCAGTTTTATTTTGTTTTAATGTGGCTTGAAACAGAGAAAACATCCATTTCTATGTTTCCTCTTCTTTGTAGAGAAAACAAAGACCCCTTACTCTCAAATGGAATAAACTGTAAGGCTTGTTTAATCCAAATGGCAGCAGAATTCCTACAGTCTCTCAGTTCCTGCTACCTGAGGACCATCATGCCCTTCACTTGCAGTTTCCGGGCCTCTGAGGCATTCTTTGATGGGGTGGGACTAGCTCGCTGCCTCTGCTTCTTTTTTGGAATCCTGTTGGCTTGAGGTTGACGTCACACTACTGAAGCCTGACACCTACTCTTCTGCTGTGGCACCAGTAATACAAAACTCACTCCAGCACTGTTCAGGGGAACTGGCCATCCCCAGAGTGATGGAACTTTTAATAAAGGAGGAAATCTGAACTTAGCCCAGCTCATCTTCAGAGATGTGAGTTGTGGTAGGGTGTTAAGAATGTGCTGTATTCAGAATAATGGTGCTCTGACTCTCCATCTCCTTCCGGATATGTCTGTAGAACTAGATAGAAGACAAGCTCCTTACCGTGCAAAACACAGTAATTCAGTGCTATAAAATTGTTTTGGCAAGCCTGTCTTAAGTATAAATAATAAGCAGCAACTCCTTCGGGTCCTCCCAGCTGGGCAATAGAAGCATTGTCTCATCTGCTAATGTAGAGAGCAGAGTTGGTTTCCAAACCTGGTGTGAGGGGCTTGCTTTGACAGCATATATACCAAATCTTGCAGGAACTTGTTAGGAGTTTGGGGTATTTCTCTTGGTTCTGTGCCTTTACTTGCCCATTACTGGGCTGGAAGTACTCAAAGCCCAATCCTATCTGCTTTTGCACAAAGAAACTCAAGGAGGAAGCATATTGTCTTTAACTTTCCCACCAGCAAAAGGCCAGGGACCTCCTGTGACAATGGCAAAAGCGGCTTCTGTGGGGCTTTCAGGAAAACCTCAGCCCCTCTGACCAATGGGCAAAACTGAAGTTTTACCCTGGTTATTAAAATGGCCTCGGTTCATCAGGACTAGACCCTTTCTTCAACTGTACACCCAGCTGTGTGCTTGGGCTAGCATCTGCCTGGATTATTAGGGGTAAGGTTTCCTTGGAGTGGCTTCCTCAGCTCCTAGGACACTGGAGAGCCATCTGAGTCTGTCACAGAGGAGAGGGTACACTTAAGGAGGGTGGTACCAATGTCACACCAAGAAAGCACTTCTAGGGCCAGCCAAATAGCTCAGCAGACTAAAGCACCTGCTTAGGCAGAGCACAGTGGCAGGGTTCAATCCTCAGTGTACCGTGCTGGCCCCACCTCTGGGCATACTGAGATGGTGATTGACGGTGATTGAGACGGCATGGTGACAAGTGCTGCCTGTAATCCCAGCACTTGGAAGGCTGAAAGCAGGAGAATCGCGAGTCTGATCTACATAGTGAGACCCTGTAGACCCTGTAGATCCTGTATTAAATACATAAAAAATGGAAGCACTTTTGTACAATTTGTCTTGGGGTTTGTGACCACCTTTTTCTTACCTTCTCTGCACTGGAGCAGACTATCAAAAGTTAGATGTATGGGGAAACAGAGATGTGTTTTATACCCAGAATGTGGGTGGAAGCAGCCCTGAAGCTCGGGGACTGGTTTATGCCTCTTGGCACCAGCCACTTCGCATGTCACAGGCCCTATCTTCTGGTGGGTTCCTGAGCACTCCTGCTCATTTCTTATTGGCCTCTTTCTGGAGGCTCTGAGAGGAGGGCCAGAGTCAACTGGAAGAACCAGTTCACTTCCTGGTGCTGCTCTCGTGCTTCCTCAAGTATGCAAGGCGGCTGCTGCTGGAGTGGCTCTGTTTGCCATCTCATCTGGTAAGCCTGAGAACTGATGTGCTCCTGAGAAGGACCATCTCTCAACTCTCAGTCCAGGAGACACTTGTGCCCAGGCCACCATAACCTTGTGGGAACACAACACTGAATGGAATGACGAGGAACACTGAGTGTGAAATGACCTTGTCACTTTCAGGAAAAGGCAAGGGAAGGCGACAGCTACAGGCCTCACCAGCTTCCCAGCTTCTTCTTCTCTCAGAAGGATGCGCCCTGCCCCTCACCTCCACGCTGGGCGCCCTGTGTGCACTGTAGAGCTTATCACCTACCCAGTAATGTCAGCAGGTCAGGGAGACCACCAAGTCATGCTCTTTGTGTGCTCAGAGTGGTAAAATGGCCACGCCGTCTGCAATGGAGGAAAATCACAGTGAAACTGAACACTCAAGTAGAAAACAGAGTCCGCCCACAGGAACTGCTGCCACCAACTGCTGCGATGTAGGTTAAATGCAGAGTCGCTGCTCGGGTCGCCTCTAGCTTCCACCAGCTTCTGATTCAGTAATAACTGGAAGCACAATCGCTTTTTCACTCACTATTTTTTAACGGTTTATTCATAAAGCAATCTTTCACTTTTCACTTATTTTCAGCCCCTTTCACATCTATCTACTCACAGTTTCTATCTTGGCTTAACCTTTCCCTCTGTCCTCCTCCCTCTCTCTGTTTAATGTTTCTTTATTCCCTTTTTAAGACTTAGAACTGTTAAAAATGGTATTGAGGCCCTTGATTATTTTACTAACTGAAATGTTTCCATTCAGTGTCTCTTTTAGGGTCTATTTATTGGGTTCTTCTCTTCGTTAGCTGCCAGTATTTCTGTCCCCTGTTATGTTTGTGGCAACAAACATTTTTTGCTT